>CM038678.1:261232595-261394116 GCA_021605205.1 Aegilops longissima | reverse complement strand
CGCTCCGCCCCTCCTCATTGCCACCGGCGCCACCAACGCTGTCAGTTCCTCCACCACCTCCGCCATGGCTCCGAAGCCGACAAGGGCAAAGGGTGAAATCCGAGGCGGCGCCCAGCGGCTCGCTGGCGCTGCGGAAGGCGGGGCCTCTTGACCTCTGCTCGGCCGGAAGGAGCTGCGAGAGCTGTACTACCTCTTACAGTCGGCGGAGGCAGGCGCACCAGCGCCGAAGGTGATCTCCGCCGCCACATCTGAGAAGGTTTCCGTCGGATACCCTTTCTTGGCGCTTTTCTTCCATGCGGGCTCTGCCGCCTTTTCAATTCTTTTGCGGCGCCATGAACACATATGGCCTCTGCCTCCTTGATTTCACCCCTAACGCCGTCCTCACCATGTCGGTTTCGCACACCTCTGCGAGAACTTTGTCGGGTCCACCAAATGTAGCACTTTTCCGCCATTACTTCATGCCCGTGTTGAGAGAGAGGCCGCTTGCGGAGGATTGCATGGGTCTCTAGGATCGGCAAGAAGGAAGCATATCTTGACGGGAGCTGCGCAGCAAATGGGAGGAGTGGAGAGCCGATTGGTGTTGGATTGTAGAGGAGGAGCCACAGCCTTTTACTGCCCTGGCGCCAAACTCCCATAGTGCGCGGCAATGATTGGAGCAACTTGGCGCGGAGGGCGACAAGTTGAAGATTGCCGTGACCGGATCTTGCGCCTCCGGCAAGCGAGGGCTTCTTGTAGGAGCTGTTGGCGCGGACTTCCTTCGCGCCGATTGCGCCTTGCGGGGAGAGGAGGAGGCCTGCTTGGGAATTCCAAAGCGGGCGGACATCATGAGGCTGCGTCCGGGCCTCAAGCTGGAACTTCACCGTCTTGGAGCTGGATGGCATGCTGCGGGAGCTGTTCAAGCCTCGATGCAGATCACCCGAGTGGTTCATGTTGCGAGGGGAGCCGTGCCTTGTGCAACAACTCGTCACTTGACCGCATCCAGCAGCGACGATGCCAAGCAGCGATTCCCAAGGAATCGTTCCAACTTGGCAGGAGCCGCCCGACAACGTCGTCGCGGTAGTTCTTCGACAACTTGGCGAAGTGCCGATCTGTGCCGGCGAGTAGAAGTGGCTCACCAGCGACACCACCGAGCAAGAGATGGTGACGCCATACAAGGTTGGAGGAGGCGAAGCTGCCGCCGCCGGCGTGTTTGGGTTCACCGTCGAGGAGGGAGGCAGCCGTGGCGGCAAGCCTTGCCGACCGCGAAGAGCTTGTCGGCGAGGAGGAGCAGGCCGAGCCCGACGCCGAGCCGAACGAACTCTGGGGCGCCTCCCTCCACCTTCAGATGACTTGCAGCGGGAGGAGCCCGCGGCCCCGCCAAGAAGGCGCCTCCGCAAGACCGGAGAAGTGGCGGGGCGGCAGACGGGCCAACAGCCGTCTCGCCGCACGACGCGCTCCACCGCGACAACCTCTGTTGCCGTGGGAGCGCCTCACGCTGCCACAACAACCGGAGCGGGGCCTTCTGGGACCACGGCTTCCGCACCCGCCAAGCGTCCAAGGGAGCCCACCCTTCCAGCTTTCGTCGCACCGGAGGTGGAGCGGACTTGACTTCTCCGCTCTCAGCTCGAGGAAGAGGAAGAAGAGTAAGATCTTGTCGCTGTACTTGTAATTCTTCAATTTGCTGCGTCTTGTATCTAACTTGCTTCATTCTGAACCTTTTTCCTTCTTCAGGACTGCGGCTCGGGAGGGCGCGAAAGAGCCAAGACGCGGTGGTGGTCATCAAGACGATCCCGTGGCAATAGGAGGAGCGCCTGAGACTTCCTTGCGGACCCGCAACCCTTCCTTGAGCAGCCCCAAAGACAGCCCCCGGGTAAGTATTTGATCCACTTGTTACTGTAGGGCGTGCATGGGTGTTTCTTCTATGCTGATATCGACTTGTTGAGCTATGCGAGGCAGAGCAGCCTCATCGGGAGGCCCGGAGGTCACTCTGAAGTTCGCCTGTTCAACCACGCACCGAGGAGAACTCTCCGCCAAGGGAGCGCTCTCCGGCAAGGGAGGCCTCTCCGACAAGGGGAGCTTCTCCGACAAGGGGCAGCGCCGACGACCCTCCGGTGGTGGAGACTGCGGCTACAGATCCCATTGTAGGTAATCTTCTTGACTGAAAATTTCCCTTGGGTCTTTTCTCTTCTGTTCTTCTCTTCGAAGATTTGCTTGACTTGTTCTTTTCTTTTTCTGAATATTAGATCCATCTGCCGGAGAGCCGATGGAGACTGAGGTTGCTGGCGAGGAGGACGCTCGCGGCAACAATGACAACGCCGCCAACATGGAGGAGGAGGCCGGTGCTGATGGGTCTGCCGGCGAGGAGGCCGCCAAGGCTCTTGCCTTGGCGCAGAGGTGGGGAGGGTGCTGGTGATCGTCTTGACGGCCCCGAGGCGCAGGAGCGCCAGCGCCTTCGCCGACCGCCGATCCTCCGCCACCGATGCAGCACCGAGCTCGAAGAGCCCGACCGGCGCCTATCTGAAGGCCGCGACGGTGTCTTCATCAAGCTTCCATGGGCGTCGAGCTCAGGCGCCGCGGAGGAGAGACCTTCGACGAGAGCTGCTCGCCTCCGCCCGGGCTGTCACTGGTTGACACGTAAGCAGCAGCGATGGCGAAGTCGAGAAGAGCACTCTTTGAAGAAGCTGCTGTCGCTCTACCGTGGCTGTCAAGCCAAAGCGAGAGTCGAGGCGCTTGTCGCGAGGGCGGGAGCTGACATGGAGAAGCGCATGAAGAGCTCCAGCGCGCCAACAAAGGAAACTCTCGGGACATAGCGAAGCACGGAGCAGCTTGTCGAGAGCGCACGGCCTTCATCTGGAGAAGGCCGAGGTTGAGGAGCAGCAAAGGCTTGCGGTGAAGCTGTCTGCGCAAGAAGGTGAGCTGGCGCAGCGGAAGATCAACCTTGATAGCTACGAGGAAGATCTTGCGCTGCGCAAGCAATCAATTGGCGGAGCACTCAAGGAGGCAAAGGACGCTGCGCGACGCGAGAGCCGCCGTAAGAAGGAATTAGAGACGAGGTGACCCAGCTGGAGGCCACCCTCGGAAAGAGCGGGCGAAGAGGTCACCGTCTTTGAAGCATGAGCACGAGAAGGGCGCCTACACTCTTGGTGAGTTGCGAGGGTCGTCTCGCTGAGAAGATCAAGGAGATCGGCGCCGCCAAGGACTCCAAGGCGGATCTGGAGCTAAAACTGACCACCTTAGCGGAGGCGTTGGGGACGGCGCCAAGGAGGCGGAAGCGGCCTGTTGGAGAAGATCAAGGCCAATGAAGAGTTGCTGGCATCGCCACGAGCATATAATACCCTCGGAGAAACGTGATGCTCTGGACCGAGGGTCTTGTCAATACAGCCGCCGCCATCGACATAAGGAGGCGATGGAGCTGGGGATGGTGGATCTCGGTACCCCACCGCGAGCATCTCCAACCCAGCGCCAAGCTCAGCCTGTTCTTCAAGAGCGTGTTGGCGGCTCTCCCGGCTCCGGATGAGGTCCCAAAGCAGCTGGCCGACGAGTCGCGCCAAATCTGTGCTGGGGCTCTTCAGAAGGTCTTGATGAAGGTGGCCTTCCGCAATCCAGGCGCGTCAAACCGTAGCGTCCTCAAGTCCCTGCCGCCAAGTGCTGACGTTGAAGCGCTCAAGGCCTTTGTCGCACCATTGTGGACAGGGTGAGTGGAGTGAACAGGGTCGATGGCGACCCGCGTGAACTAGGCCGCTAAGTTTATCTTTCCTTGTCGCTGCAGATCATGTTCGGAGAACAATTTATTAGATCTGCGACAAGTCATTTTGTAATATACACTATCTTAGGCAATCGATCGCAATGTTATTTCCTCTACTTGATTTCTTCCTTTCTATGTTTGTACCCTCGCTTTTAGGGAACTTGTCGGGCGCTGGCATCTTTGCCGTGGCTGAGTCTTGAACGTCGCAGCCTCGCTAGCGATGTCGCCTCCGACAAGCAACCTTGTCGCAACTGGTTGCAGCTCACTTAAGTTGTTGAGCGGACTCGAAACAAAGTAAGGGCGCAAACCAGCCGTGAGTTGGTTCCTTCGCGCACAGGTTTTCCATACAAAGTACTATCGTTCGAGGAAGATAACTTAAAAAACTTAAAAACTGATTGCTCAAACTTTGGCAACTTAGCTTTTTCTGTCGTTTGCTTCCGGCAAGCGATACTTCCTCGGCGACACTTGGCCCACACCATTATCTTCTCCTCCCCGGTTAACTTGTGGGCGAAGGGGCCTTCATTCTTTTGAGAAGAAAGAAGAGAAAATAAAGTTATGGAGCCTAGTGGCTCGTTATTGCTTACCAGGTGTTGATGCTGCACAAAATGTTAGATAACACATGCATATAAGATTATGAAAGCATGTATTGACAAGTTGTGCGCAACACATGAGCTTTCTTGATGCACAGGGTCTCGCCCGGCTTTGTACAAAGGATTACATGCAACAGCGGCAAGACTTGTACAAAGGGTGGTTGCGGAACAGGTTCGGCAACGCGCTATGGGTAAAACTTACGAAGATGCTCTATATTCAGGAGTTGCTCACGGAACGCCATCTTCGGTCTCAAGGCGGACAGCGCCAGGCCTAGTGACTCGTTTCACCCGATAAGGGCCTTCCCACTTCGGCGTCAACTTGTTGGAATTCTTGGCGGATTGAACGCGCCGAAGAACAAGGTCGCCTTCCTCGAAGCTTGGCGTTAACTGCGGCTATGGTAGCGGCGCAAAGCTTGCGATAACGAGCAGCTCGTACAGCAGCCTGAAGACGATCCTCCTCAAGGAGCAGCGCGTCATCTTGTCGCAGCTGCTCTTGCTCAAACTCATCATAAGCGAGCACTCGAGGCGATCCGTATACGAGTTCCGTGGGGAGAACTGCCTCGGCTCCATAGACTAGAGCGAAAGGTGTCTGGCCAGTGGCTCGATTTGGCGTCGTTCTGGTCGACCAAAGAACGACCGGCAGCTCCTCAATCCAGTTTCTTCCGCACTTGCGCAGCCTATCGAAAGTTCTGGTCTTGAGTCCCCGCAGCACTTCAGCGTTTTCTCTCTCTGCTTGACCGTTGCTTCTCGAATGAGTAACAGAAGCAAAGGAGATCTTGGCGCCAAGATCTTGGGCGTACTGCATGAAGGTGCGGCTCGTGAACTGTGTGCCGTTGTCGGTGATGATCCTGTTAGGAATCCCAAAACGGCAAACAATTGACCTGAAGAACTTGACTGCTGACTATGCTGTCACCTTCCTCACTGCTTCCACTTCCGGCCACTTTGTGAACTTGTCGATTGCGACGTACAAGTACTCAAAGCCCCCGACAGCTCGGGGGAAGGGGCCGAGGATGTCGAGCCCCGCACCCAAAAGGGCCAGGATAAAGGGATCGTCTGGAGAGCTTGAGCTGGCTGGTGTATCTGTTTTGAATGGAACTTGCACGCTTCACACTTGGTTACTTGTGCGCTTGCATCCGGAGGGCTTCGCCAGAAGAAACCTTGCCGGAAAGCCTTGCGGCAAGTGATCTTGCGCCAATGTGGTGACCACATATGCCTCCATGTATCTCTCGCCAACAGCTTACATCCATCTTCCGGCAAATACACTTCAATTTCACACCGTTGAGTCTTCTTACATGCATGGATGTTGTCAACAAACTGGTACATACTTGACCGCCGGGCTACTCTTTCCGCTTCTTCTTGCTCTTGGGAAGTTCTCCGTCTCGAAGGAAATGGACGATCTGCTGTGCCCATCCTGGAGCTTGCGGCTCGACAACAAGTACTAAAGGCACATCTGCCGCTGCGGGAACATCAGCTTCTACGGCAAGAACCTGCGGCTCAGCCGGAGCTTGATGATCCCCGGCAAGCTTGCCGGAGCAAAACTTGTCGGGGGCGTCTGCTTCAACGAAACAAACCCTAGGGCTTGTCGGAGCAGACTGCTCCTCAGCGATATCTGCGTTGATCTTGGGGACCTTCTTGGCGGCGGCTTCAGGGAGCTCTGCCGGAAAGTAGTCACCAGAGACCAACTTCCTCTTCTTGTTCTGCTCAGTTGATGGTGTTACGGTTGGTTGAGTCAACTTGAGCACAAAAATTCCTGGTTCCACAGGTAACTTGAGTGCAGCACACTTTGACAGGCCATCAGCAATGTCATTCTGAGCTCTTGGAACATGTTCCATTTGCAGGCCTTCAAAGTGTTCTTCTAGCTTTCTCACTTCATCAACATAGGCTTCCATCAACGGACTCTGATAATCTTTGTTTACTTGGCGGACGACAAGTTGCGAGTCCCCCCTGACAATGAGCTTCTTGATCCCAAGGTCTACCGCGATCCTGAGACCGGCAAGCAAACCTTCATACTCTGCAGTATTGTTTGTTGCTTGCTCCTTGGGAAAGTGCATCTGGACTATGTACTTGAGGTGCTCTCCGGTGGGTGCGATAAGCAGCACGCCGGCACCGGCGCCTTGCAGCGAGAAGGCACCACCAAAATACATCAGCCACTCTTTATTTGCCTCCTTGACGGGGATGCTCGTCTTCGGAATTTCTTCATCTTGTGTTGGCGTCCACTCTGCTATAAATTCTGCCAATGCTCTGCTTTGGATAGTTGAAGTGCTTTCAAACTTGAGGCCAAAGCTTGACAGTTCCAAAGGCCCACTCGACAATCCTGCCTGCTGCTTCGGGTTTTGCAATATCCTCTTTAGCGGAAAGCGAGTGACAACTGTTATCTCATGTGCTTGGAAGTAATGGCGCAGCTTTCTCGAGGCCATGAGGAGGCCGAAAGCAGTTTTCGCACGCCGTAGTACCTTGATCTAGCCCCTGCAGAAGGGCCGACAAAAGTAGAGTGGGCGCTGCACCATCCTTTTCTCGAATCTTCTCGCAATCCTGCGCAGATCCGTCCTTGTCGGGACCAGAGCTTGTGGCGAAGCCCCGCTTGTCGCTGGATGCACCTGCCTCGGTTGCGGCTCATCATCCGCCTCCTCTCCGCTACTAACGCAGCACTAACCACTTGATTGGTTGCCGCTATATATAGCAGCAACTTCTCTTGTGGCTTAGGTGCGACAAGTATTGGAGTGGAGGACAGTACCTCTTCAAGTCTGCGGCGCAAGCCTCCGCTTCGAGTCCATTTCAATGGACCTGCCTTTTTCAAAATCTTGAAAATGGCGGGCGTGCTCAATGACTTAGAAATAAACCTCTTGAGAGCAACCACGCAACCGCAAGCCTTCTTACATCCTTGACGTGCTTTGGTGCTTCAATCTGCTCAATGGCCTTGATCTTGTCGGGATTGGCTTCAATTCCTCGCGAGACACAAAGAACCGAGAAGCTTGCGGAAGGGACTCCAAACACGCACTTCTCGGGGTTGAGCTTGAGGTTGATCTTGCGCAGATTTGCAAAGTCTCATCCAAATCTTGAACCAGAGTTGCTTTGTCCTTGCTCCTGACCACTATGTCATCCATGTAGGCTTCTACATTTACGTGCATTTGGGGCTCAAAAGCGTCATGGACCACTCTTGCAAACGTTGAACCATCATTCTTCAAACCGAAAGGCATCCGATGAAACGATAAGTGCCACATGGTGTAATGAATGCGGTTTCTCTTCATCCTCTTCTACCATGAAGATCCGATGGTATCTGAATATGCATCAAGAAATGAAAGCAGATCACATCCAGGTGTGGAGTCAACAATCTGGTCGATCGTGGCAAGGGAAATGGATCTTTGGGACAAGCTTTATTAACATCCGTGAAGTCAATACAAAGTCTCCATTTCCCATTTGCCTTGCGCATAACTACCGGATTGGCCAACCACGGGATGGAGCACTCCTCGACAAGGCCTGCTGCTTCCAACTTCTTGATCTCTTCTGCTATGAACTCTTGGCGCTCCACTGCCTGCTTCCTGACTTTTTGCTTGACAGGCCGCGCTTGAGGATAAACAACTAAGTGGTGCTCAATTACTTTCCTGGGAACACCGGGGATGTCAGACGGTTGCCATGCAAACACATCGACATTCGCCCAGAAAGCAACGAGCTCGCCTTCCTATTTAGGGTCAAGCGTGGCACTGATGGTGAAGGTACCACCAGTGCCGTCCTCCTTGGCGGGCACCTTCTTGGTCTTCGGCGGAGCTGCCATCATCTTCTTGCACTTGCCGGTTGAGCTCGATGGTGCGTCCTCGATGGTAGCGCAGCACTCCGAAGAGGTGCGTTTGCCGGAGTGGGCATCAGAGCTCTTGCCGTACTTGGTGGTCTTGTTCTTCCCCCCGGGAGCTTCAGCGGCAAGTGGTTTGCTATCTTTCGCAGCTGCTGCATCCCGGTAAATCTTGTCGGTGCAGATGAGCGCATCCTTCTTGTCGCCATGGACAGAAATGACGCTTATCGGGCCGGGCATCTTGAGCAAGTTGTATGCATAATGAGAGGCTGCCATGAACTTGGCAAGTGCTGGACGGCCAAGTATGCCATTGTAGGGCAATGGGAAATCGGCAACGTCAAATGTGACCCTCTCAGTTCTGAAGTTGAGCTCGCTGCCAAATGTTACCGGCAACGTGATTTTCCCTTTGGGCTTGCTCCTTCCTGGGTTGATCCTTGAACGCGTGCCGTCTTCGAGCTCATTGTCGTGGATTTGAAGCTTCGGAGCACCGCGAGAGGAGATCAGGTTCAGGCCGGCCCCGCCATCAACCAACATCTTGGTGACCTTGAGGTTGCGGATAGTTGGTGAGACCAACATCGGCAAGCACCCGACTGCAGTTATGCGATCAGGGTGGTCCTCAATGTCAAAGATGATGGGCGTGCTGGACCACTTCAGAGATTTGCGCGACTCCACGGATGGTTCTGCTGCATTGACCTCTCGCATCCATTGCTTGAGTTGGCGGTGCGAGGTATGCAGAGAAGCACCACCGTCAACGCAGAGAACCTCTGTTGCCTTCTGAAACTCCTGCTCATCAGCTTCATCTTCCTCCATATCTTCGTCATCATCATCGTCTTCGTCCTTGTCGCAGCCGCGGGGAGGTCTGTCTCCTTGCCGCTGCTTGGCCTTGCCGTGGCGCCCTCCCCGGCCGGGTCTCTTCTTGCTAGCTGCCCCTGCACCTTCCTGGGCTTTCTCCTTGTCTCGCCGCTCGTACTCTGCCTTCTGCAATTCAACAAGCTGTTTGACTTTCTTGCAGCTCTGGAGGTCGTGACGCTTGGTGCGGTGAATCTTGCAGTACTGCTTATTGGAGCTGTCCTGCTTGTCGGCGGCCGTCCACAGCTTGGCGGTCGGTGTCGGTAACAACCTCCTTGCCGGAGCCACCAGCCTTAGCCTTGCGGCGCCACCTCCGCTGTCGGACTGCTCGACAACTAGTACTTCTTTGTTCTTCTTCCTTACATTGTTCCGCCCCGCTCTTCCTTGCCGGGCGGTCTCCTCCACCGCCGATCCTGCTTCAACATTCTCTCCAGGAGCCTCCTCCTTCCTCAAGACGTGCACACTTGTCGGCCAGGCGTATGAGCTCGCCGACGTCCTTACTTTGCACATCGCCATCTCCTCCTCATCCTGCGGTTCCGCGACGTTACGATGGAACGCGCTGATCACCGCAGGGTGGACATCGGGATGTTGTAATGCACAGGACTGAATCTCTGGATGAACTTGCGCAGGACTCTCCTTCCTTCAGGCAAGCGGGTGAAGGTCACTCTCCCGCCATGAGGCTTGTGGCCGCTGTGAAGGCACCAACAAACTGATGGCACAGATCTGCACAAGAAGATATGGAACTGTCCGGCAAGTGCATGAGCCAAGATCTCGACGTTGGGCTTGAGCACCGCTGGAAGTAGTTGGCGAGGATCTTGTCGTCTCGCCCCCGCAGCTCGCACCGCGATGGTGTAGATGCCGAGGAACTCCGATGGTGTGTCCTGCCATCATACTTCTACGCACATCCGCTTGAAGTTTTTCTTGTCGAGCCATCGACTTGCCGCAGCTCACGAGTGAACGCAAGGCAACCTATCACAGACTGGCAAGTCGCTGGTTCTTCGGGCGCATGCATGTCAACAGCTGGCCCGGCGCTGGTCGGATTGACGCGCTTCTCTTCGCGCTTCGGCGCGAGTCCGGCGTCTTCTTGTTGCCGTTCTTAAGAACTTGGCGCTGATCACGGCGAGCACGTGGATCCGACGACGCGGTGGAGTCATTGTCGAGGTGGATCCGAGGAGCTGGTGATCTTGGCCTTCGGAAGGGGAGTGCATGGTGGTGTCACCCCGCAGGTCTCTGCCGCCACCGCTCGTGCCTTGTCGCCTCGCCGCGGCAAGGACGTAGTTGGTTGCCGTGGAACGTCGCCGTTGGCAAAGCCGATGAGACTCTGGATCGTGGCCCTCCATTCGTCGACCTTGTTGGCCGTTGGAGGGTAGTCTAGAAGTAGCTGAGCTCTCGCCAAGGCTTCCGCTGGAGTGGTGGCTGGCAAAGGCGTACGGAGCGAGGAATGGGATGTGCTCGGACTCCTAACCAAGTTAGGAGGAGCAGCATCCCGCCCAAGGGACCGTACTCCGCTCGTACCGGCATGCTGGCGTGCATGCGGGTCTCGAGGGCCTCGGGATCCTCCAGCTTGGCCTTGATCCAACGAGCGTATGGTGCTGCGAGCATCATGACGCTGTCGGTCCCGCACCTCCTGAGACGGACGCGGTGCGTTTTCGGACGCCGAAGCCTGCGCCGCCTTGTCCTTGGACCTGGCGGTGTCGTGGGCTCTCTCGACGACGCCCGTTCCTCCGCCAGCGTCTTCCCCACCACCCGTCAGCTCCGGTGGTGGTGGGTTCGACGCGGACGGCTCTGCTGCCGTCGAAGCCTTCTTCTTCGGTGGCATATTGACGAAGATGATGAACAAGCTGCTCGTGCGAACGCTGGATCGGGTTCACACAGCCTCGACGCCCCCTACCTGGCGCGCCAAAGATGTCGGGGAAGCTGATCGTGACCCACGGACACCTATGGGACCAGGTCCCTTGTGGTTCGGAGGGGGGCGGAGATTGCACAAAGAGCGGATCGAAGCGACGCACACGAGCAGATTTACCCAGCTTCGGAGCTCTCCGGAGAGATAATACTCCTACTGCTGCTTGGTTGATTGTATTCTGATTAGGGAGCAATGGGAGCTACAAAACCTAGCCTGAGTGGGTGTGGTCTCGAATGAGTCGAATGAACTGAACCGGAGCCGAACCCTTTCTACGTTGCACTTGGGCCTCCTTTTATAGGCACAAGGGGTCACCACAGGTGGCAAGTAGACAAGGGTAAAATAGGAAAAACAGAGGTTGGTACACCGCTTTGTACAGTGTACAGTGCCCTATACCTAATTCTGACGCCAAGGGACAAGAGTAATAAATGCCCGTCTCGGTCGCCTGAACAGTGCAACAGGGACCATCAAGTGCGCCTCCATTTGCCACGATGGTGGCTTGTCAGCGCCGCTTATCGCTGCTCCCCGCTGGCTGCACGGCCCTTTGACACGCGTGCCTGGAGTAGCCCCACGGTGACACGTTGGCGGATGAGCTGGAGCGGAGATGCAGAGAGGTTGCCTGCCGCGGAAAGTACCTTGCCGCGGCTGAATCCTTGTCGCGCTTGGGAGCTTGTCGCTCACCAAGCCTTCCCGACAAGCTCCTCTTGACGGGGCCTTGTTTCCTTCGTGCCTTGAGTGGCCTTCCCGGCAAGCTCCTCTTGCCGGGGCCTTGAGTACTTTGTTCTTGAATGGCTCCAAAGGAGCCGCGGAGGACCTTGGCGGTCACCAGGCCAGCCCTGCCACGGAGTGCTGCAATTGCCCGTGCACGAGTTGGGGATACTAGAGTACCCCTACTCTACTACACCGACATTATCTGCATTACTTCCTTTACCATTGCTTAATAAGGCACTCTTCCCCAATATTCTGTCAGCATTCTAAAAGAAGAAACAAGCAAACACATAACAAGTTTAGCATGTACTAGTATATGAAACTCATTTCGGTGAACCAAATCATTAGTAAGGTGGACAGGATTAAACTACCAAGTCTTCTATTGCCAAGTACTAGTACATAATAAAAGCATCAAACAAACATATATCTATCTCCTATGGTAGAAATGGAATCTTAAATTAGAACAGTTGTTCTTCAGGTTTAGGCACTTGTTCTACATGAACAGAGTACAGTAAGACACAAGAATATAATACTTAAAAATAGAAAATGAGCTCATAGACCTTACCACATTCTTGGTTGGGACAATCTGTAACAAAGCGTTCCCAGTCATCGTCTAGTAAATGTGTCTCAGGAGAACGTAATGGAATTTGGTGAGTTTCTTTGCCGGTGAAGTACGTTTTCTTCAGGTAATTCCGATACTGCCACCAAGCATTTTTGAAGATAGCAGAGGTATTAGCACAGGTTACCTCATCCTGAGTTTCCAAATCGGTCCTTCTCTATAGATAAAAATTGGAAAATTTGTTGTATTATAACCATCATGGAGGTAGGATGTATGGGACGAAGCAAAGTAATTGCCATGAATAACATTACTTACACATAACTCCTGGACAAACACCTGCAACTGGCATTTTCGTTCATCTTTAGTATAATATTTCCAAGATGGGAAGATATGCACATACGATTTAACAACATCAAATGCGATAGATGCTAAACTACGACTAGCTGGTTGTGCTTCCTCCACGAGGAATAGGCGTATTAACCGGTGGAGTTGGGGTTCGCCGTGATAGTCTTGGCCCTTTGGGCACTGGAGCTGCCTTACTAACTGCTCTTGTTTGGGAGCTCTGTGGTGGAGATGGTGCTGTGTCAACAGGAACTGGGTTACTATCGGCTGGGGTTGGGGTTAGATTGGGTGAAGCTGGTTCTCTGTCCATCGTAGTAGGGGTACAATCTGTGAGAGTTTGGGTTATGTGTGGTAGGGCTGGTTCTTGTGCATGTACAACCGGGGTGCTATCTCCACCAAGAGGTAGCACTGTTTTATTTGAAGACCGTGTTTTTAGTCCGCTAGATACTGGCATCACCCGCTCCAATTCAAATGGCTGATAAACAGGAAACATAGTTGAATGTACAGACATTGTATGAGAGACAGATGCAATAGATAGTGTGGAAAAAAGAGGGCATGAAATAGTTGACATGTATATTGTTTAACTAAAACGGATAGCATGACATAATTTCACATATATGATGTCTATCTAAACTGGATAGCATAGCATAACATAATCCAAAGATATGATGAATAACCAAACAGGATCGCCTGACATAATTCACCTACATGTTATCTAACTAATCAGGATCGCATCATTTAATTCACAGATATGATTTATATGCTAAACAGAGGGCATTCGATATGATGTCTGAACTAAGAACATGGTGTTGAATATTGTGTATATGATGTCTAAACTATGCAATGCAAGACCCTGTATGCATGATATGCGCAGTATAACCGTGCCAAGTTAGAACATACACCTCAGTGGGGGAATAGGACTGGTCATCTGTCTCGAATCCATCTCGAGGAGCTATCGGGACCCAACAAGAGATCTGCTTGACGGGTAGCACTGCCTCGCTCAAGGCCTTGTTTTCACTCCAGATTTTTCCATCTCCCACCCAAATGGCTGATTCACGGGAAGAGTAGTTTAATGTACAAACATTGTCGACAAATGGAAATGTAATGAAGAAAAGGATGGGCAAGATATCATTCAAATATATGATGCCTGGTTAAATAGGATGGCATTGCACATTTCACATATATTATGGCTGGCTAAAAGACATGAGACTGCATAATTCCCATATATGATATAGAAACTAAACAGGTGGCATTACAGAACATGTCTAATCTAAGCAGATGACATATATGATGTCAAAAGTAGGCACTCCAAGGCAACATATGCATGATATGACTAACATCATCATGCCAAGGTAGAGCAAACACCTTGGGGGTAAATAGGAGTGGTCTGCAGCGTCCGAATCCGCCTCAGAACAGATATCTTCCTCTGGATTACAATCTGGAGAGGGATGGGGAGGGTTTGCCATTGAACCCACCATTGAGCCATGTCTGCATGACAATGTATTGCCACATAAAACTCTTCTCTTTTTCTCTACATGTTCAGCACGACTGTGTACAATATCTGACATGCATACGAAAAAAATATGGTGAGATTATGTAAGGAGAGCATGCAGAAATTTAGAGTGATGGTAACAACAAGTGGATCGATGTTTTTCCGTTGAACCAAAATAGCCCTAATGGATCGACGTGAATGTATAGTAATAAGTGATGCAACAAGTGTATAACCTCTTTGTCGTAGCCGTGTCGACCTCAACATCATTGGGTTGGTCGCTGAAGCAGTTGAGGCAGAGGTGGCTGTCGGAGGTGTGGAGGAAGATCTGAGGAATCTGTAGACGGCCTCCAGGGCACTGGTCTGTTGTGATGGATCGTTCTGTCGTTGGAGCAGTTCCGGTGAGCCGTAAGACGTCAAGGCTGAAGTAGTACAAGACAGACATCGTCAATCTCAAGTGGGATTCTAATAGCATCTCCAATAGATGATGTAAAATGGATGTAAAATTAACATCACCGAAAACCACCTGACTACAACAGATGAGGTAAAAACTGTTGACTCTGAACTTAACTGTCGAAACTGAAATTTACTGTGGAATCTGAATGCTACTGTCGAAACTGAACGTAATGGTAGTAGAGAGGCACTTGACATGTAGTTTAGGGAGGGCCTGCAGTTCATCTTCAACCTGCACCCCCCTGAGCCGCCAGCCGCCACCGGCCGAACCGCCGGCCCCAGCGCTGCCTCGCCGCCCCGAAACAACTCGCCACCGCCGCCTCGGCCAGCCCTCTAGGCCCCCCGCCCCCACCCTGAACCCTAAGATAGATAGTGGGGTACCTCTCCGGCGAGCCCCCGTCCCTGCTGCAGGTGGTTCTTCCTTAACTTCGGCGAGCCCCCCAACCCCTGAAATTCGACTGACCCAAAAGTCGATTCAGTCGACTGAAGTGTGGCTTAATCAGAGCAGAGCAACAACACAAGCGAGGGGGAGAGTAGCAGCAGCAGTTGGGCGAGCGAGCGATCGAGCGAAAGCCGGAGCAGCAGCAGCAGATCCGGCTGGTATGGACGCCGCCGCCGAAGGGGCCTCGCCCTGGGGGAGAGCCGCCATGGAGATGTCGCCCGCGGCGCCGGCTTCAAGGTAGCCGCTCCATGGGGGTGCGGGATGGAGCACCGTCGGGGCCGGGAGGTCGAGTTAAGGAGAAGGTGCGATGCGATGAGTGTACAACCTCTTTAGTGGCGCCGAGTAGGACTCGGCTTCGTCCGAGGAGTCGGTGAGGATGTTGCGGTTCCGGTGGAGCAGGTTAAGGCGGCGCTGTGGGGATGGAGCAGCCGCGATATATGAGGCTATCGTTGGAGCAGCTCCTTGGAGGTGGAGGACAGGGCGGCTGAACCGGCGGGACGGCGAGATGGACAACGGATCCTCATCCGGGGAGGTGGACGAGGGACGTCGAGCTGTTGCGGTGGACGATGTCGTCGGGGAAGACGCTCCGGCTGGGCAGTGGTGACGTGGCGGACGGAGGAGGGTGTGGTTTCGCGGCTGGAGCGGAGAGGTTATGGCGGCCTGGGATTTCGAATGGCGAAAAGGGGGCGATGTGAGGGGGTGAAGCATGACTTAGGAACGTGCTTGTCCAAAATGTAGGGTGTGTTACAGAAGTACCCCCCACCGATTTGAACTAGCGGCCCTTTTGGCTCAGGGTTAGAAGGGGGATTTCGCGTGTCGGGATTTGGCAGCAGGAGGGAGTTTTCGCGCGCGTTGTAATTTCGGGATAGCAAGGCGCGGGTTGTGAAGGCGCCAGTTTTGGGAGCACGATATCTGAATTTTCGGGATATAACAAGACGCGGGTTGAATTTTAGGGACAAGCCTAACGTGTAGTAATATTGTACTTGTACATACCAAATCAATTCGCACTTCCCTCAACCAAAAAGAAAATGAAAAAATAAAACTATTCACACCACACAAAGAGAGAGTCTTGCCCCGTTTTACTATACAAATGCTATTCAAAGCTACTCCCTCCTTCCATCTATATAGGGCCTAATGCGTTTTTGATGCTAACTTTGACCAAATATTAGAGCAATGATATATCACATGCAACTTACACAAAGCACACCGTTAAATTCGCTTGTGAAAGGTTCTTTCAATGATATAATTTTCACATTGTGCATTTCATGTACTATTAATCTTGTCAATAGTCAAAGGCTGTCTTAAAAATCTCATTACGCCCTATATAGATGGAAGGAGGAGTATGAATCCATATTATGTCCGATTAAATTTTTTTCGCTTCTTGTATAATGCATGTAACCTACTCATACCAACATTTTAGTGCATTCCAAATGTCTATACTACCGCTGCAATTGAACTAAATTTGAATTCGTTTCTCTATTTCAATAAGAATCTACAATCATGATTGTTGCCAACTTCAACCATCATAGTTTCCTTGCTATCCGCCAGATATAAATCGACGGCCTATAATGCAGGATGGCAGGCACACCATCATCAACAACTCCGTTTTTTTATAAGAGTAGAGATAAAATATATTAAATGTAGTATACCATGTTCATAACCACACCATGTGTATCACCGTTATATATATTCACACATCCGTCGGTTTGAAACACTATGATAAATTCTTCAAATATCCGTTCGCTTTTTATAATGAAGTATATATGATCTCTATTCGTCTTTTACACCCACACAACCCTCTTATCTTTGTAGCTAGCGCTAACTTTCTCTTGTGCATGCACACGCCCGCATCCTTCTCACCCTCCCTCAGCATTCTCTAGCTCCATCGCGCAAATTCGTCTTTTCACTTTAGGTCGTTCACCCATAGTGTATGTAGGCCCCCCAACTCCTTCTTTGCGGGACACATCGATCCATATGCCTCTCTAGCCAGGTGTGCCTAGCACAAACACAAGCTTGCCCTCTTCTCTTGTCACCGTCCATGCCTCACTCCCACCACTCTTTTCATCGTTCTCGTACTCGCACACTCCTCCCCCTCGATATAGTATGCCTCTCGTACCACCTCCTACATGCATCCCTCTCTCTCTATCCTTCTCCTCGTGCCTCATTTGCTTCTAACACACACATGCATGTATACCGATCGATCTCCCAACATATACCTAGATCGACTTTAACTACCCCCCCCCATCGATCGACGTACCTCACAAGTTATGTCTCTCCTTTCTCTTACAAAGGGCGATTGATCTTCCTATGTAGTTACGTCTGCTTACCACAGCCACATCGTCCCCCTCATCATTCGTGCATGCCTCCTGACCCGTCTCTCACACGCACGTGCACAGACAACAAGCAGCCATCTCCTCTCTTATTGATATCGCGGGCGTGCCCTCCGTTTATCTAGCAAGCCTATCCCACCATTTGTTTGAAGCAACTCCACTACCACCCCCTCCAACACTCTAGCTCTGTCTCTCTCCCAACCTTATTCACCTCCTGCACATATGCATGGATGCCGATCGATCTCCCTTAAGACATGAGGCAGATCGATCTCCTTAATAGATGAGGTAGGCCTCTCTGCTCCTCCACACATATACCAACCATTGTACCTCTATAGTTAATTGGGCCTCCCTCTTCCCTCACCACATACCGATAGTCGAGCGCGGAATCCATGCCACAGAGACAAACTGCACATGTCCCATCTCATGTTCCAGTAGGCCAGCCACTCTATATCTTTGACGTGGGCACACACAAATTTGATGGCACTCTTTATCGATCGCGCGCGCACACACACACATATCATCCCTCTCTTCGATTCTATAGACACCTCAAGCCGATGATACCTCCACTCTCTTCTTGTGGATCGCCCCCTCTATATATATGTTATATCCAGGACTCTATTTCACACACATTGCATATGTTAAATTTTTTGATTGACCCACACAAAAAAAAACTCTCAAGAACCCACACACTATATCTCTCTAGGTTTGTATCTCTCTCACACAACCCCATGTCGGTGGTGTACATATACAAGAAGAGAATAGGTGCACCGTGCACGTACTCACGCTTCGTGCCCAGCCACACCCGCGCGGGTACACGGTGGAGCTCATTTCTTTACGAAATGGCAGCCCACGTGCTAATTTGAATGCCTGTAAGCAGTTGTTTACCTAGGGAGGTCGTGTACTACGCGTGCACGAAACAAAGTTCGACTTGACGCGTTGCCGCATTATTTTTAAAAAAAGTTATAGCGCTCAATGGCATGTACACAGAATATAAAATGATTTTTATGGAGGAAAAGGTAGTCCGCTACTCCGCTCTTCAGAGTATCTCACACAAGGCTCCAGTGGCCTCTCTCTCTCTCTCTCATTGTTGGTCACTGGTCCGGCCGCATCCCGTCCACCGGGGGAAAGGGAGTGCGGTGGCCTCTCTCTCTCTCTCACCGTTGGTCACTGATCCGGCCGCATCCCGTCCGCCAGGGGAAAGGGAGTGCGGTGGCCTCTCTCTCTCTCACCGTTGGTCACTGATCCGGCCACATCCCGTCCGCCGGGGGAAAGGGAGGAAGTGCATAGTTTCTCCGTTCGACGGTGCCGAGGCAGCACGTCCCGATCTGCTATACATGTCGTTCTCTCTGACCAAGCTCCGGCGCGGCAGGTCCTATGCCACCTGCTCGCAGATTCCGTCCGCCGCCGCACACTTAGTTACATCCCGTCGACCTCCAGGTATCCCCTCCAGCCTTTCTCCACTGCCCGTTTTCCCACGTCGCTGCATGTGGATCTTCCATAGTTCTTTGCCCAAAACGTAGCTCGTCCGACGTACTTTCCATATTGCATTCTTGTCCTCACACCATTTTAGACTAACACAACCGTGTTGTTATCTTCCCTTAGGACAAGGAATATGCTTCTTTTTTGTCGTCGCATGTGTCATAAACTGTTATTGGCTAGTAATTGTTTCCTTTCTACCTCTTTTTTGCAAACAGGGCTATCCATTTCACCTCGTTGCTATTGCGACCTTTTGGTGAACTGCACAAATCACTTTTTTCTTAAGAGTGTTTTGTGCAGTTGTACTAAAATGTCACACGGGCAACGTCTCTACATTTCAGTGCGACTGCATAAAGGGAGATTGATTTTGCTCTATCCTCCTCATCCAACTCCGAACCTAATCTTCTCCAACTAGTTAGTCTTAAGAGAGACTGCAAAGTTGACCGGCTTCTATTTGTGTGTTTATTGTTTCATCAGCGGTCCTCTATTATCGTAATCGCACTTGATATCTTTGGAAGAGGGACGCTCAGCTCTATTTTAGTGGAACTGCACAAAATGATCGGAATGTTGCATGCTCCAGACAGCTACTTTTTTCCCAACATGCCTTGTTGATTTAGACAGAGCTGGGGGACGTTGCTGCCAATGAAAGCATGGATCAATTTTAATTTAACACCTTCTCACAACTTTGTCTTCAGTTGTGATGTAATTATTAGCTCTGATCTGCTAATAATTGACATGCATTAGCAAGGAAGTTAGTTTTTATTGTTTCCAAAGAGCATCGATGGCAAGACACATGAAACAAAAGCTGAAAGCTCACACCATTGTACAATTTCATGTCGCAGGAAAATTATTTGTATAGTATGTCAATTATGTAAACAAATGATGGAAGCTTGATAGCATTGCCAGAAGCCTCTTCATCATCCAGGTCCATGTGCCATGCACAAAATTATACTCCTTCATTCCTAAATATTTGTCTTTTTACAAATTTCAAATGGGCATATTTTAGAGTGTAGATTCACTCATTTTGCTTCGTATGTGTACTCCCTCCTTTCCTAAATATTCTATTCGTCTTAACAGAGATTTCAACATATTTTAGAAAGACAAATACTCCGGAGTACATTTAAGAACCGAGGGGGTAGTGCACAACCGCATGGGAGACTCAGCCCGGTCGTTGCGCTGCATTAATAGTGAGTGATGAGCAGTCAAATCATAAGCTCTCCACCTTTCCCATTGTAAGTTGCTCTGAAGAAGCAACCATCAATACGCTCTTCTTTGAATCCGCTCATACTACTCCATCCGTCACTGTTTATACAACGCGCTTCAGAAAAAAAAATCTGTGGGACCAAGGTGACTAGAGATCGGCCTGAAAAATAGCATTGGTAGTTATAGCACATCGTCTATTACTAGAGGGAATAATGCGTACACACATGCATGCAGTGCTTCCAACCCGGGTACATACATGCATGCACTCCGTAGTAGTACAGTACATGGAGAGAAAATTGTGGACTTGATTGCGGTTACCACGCCCTAATTAATTGAGCATTAAACCAAATGCGTCTAAAGCCTCTCTGGTGGTGGAAATGCATTGAGATAAATGCATCATAATGAAGCGCGCCCTGTAAACTGTGACGGAGGGTGGAGTAGTATGAAGGTGCAAAACCAAGTACGCGTACTAGTACTGCGCTTGGCTCTTCGCCCCTTCGTGAAGTCGAACAATGATGGTACTCCGCATGTTGGGTACTACGGTGTATGCCTCGACAATCGACACGAATGGACTGATGCATGTCCACCGAGGATAGGTTGCATTAGTCAAAAGCGTGGCGAGCTTCACCTTGTCCTGCAAGCTTCTCGCTCGTTCTGCGAGTTGACGGGACACACCAAAAGTAGTGCTAGTCCATACTCCCTCCTTTCCGTTAATATGGCTTATTCTTTTTGTGGGTAAATGAGAGAGCTTTATTCATATATAAGCATTCTTAGGACGATCAGCCAAGACACTGGTCACTAGGAAGTGAGGTACCCATAAAAAAGAAGTAGGAAGCGAGGTGTTTCATCAAGCCAGCTCTCGGCCACATTCAAAGTGCAGTAAGCACGGTTCGCACGAAGATGCGCCGCAAGGTTTGCTGACCTGTTTACATGCTGAATAACAAAAAAAGAGGAAATATTACTGAGCGCTACTATTTGTAATAGGATATGAGCCATAATTAAGCGAGAATTATGGCGAGTGTTCCATGCAATCAACTTGCATTATCACATGCGAGAACTCTCGAAGAGAACCAAATGTGTTGAAGATTGCTTCATCACATTTTAAAATTATAATAAGAGTGCAGACGCTCCTCCATCCGGTTCCTAGTAGTACTATTATAGTACGTTCTTTTATGGACAATAGTAGTAGTACTAGTAGTAAACTTTGCGCTTGGCTGTTCGGGAAGTCGAGCAATAATAGCACTAGTAGTATAGTGTAGTATGCTTCTGGCAATCTGACACCGAATTAACTGTTGCACGTCCACCGCCTGAGCGAGGGAGAGCTCACATTAGTCAAAAGTTTCTCCTTGTCCCGCGAGCCACCGCGCGCAAGCTTCTCCCGTCCTGCAACCTTCTCCTCGTTCGGCAAGTTGACGGGACACAACAAAGTAATGCTAGTCCATGCTGCCTCCTCTCCGGTTAATATGGATTAATTTTAGACGAGATAAATACACTTTCTCTCACTGTATATTTGTAAAAATACGGTCAGTGGACTTCATAATACGCTCATTGCGCTCAATATATATATTTTCTGGTGTTCAAAGGTCACTAGCTCACCCTGACTGACTATGTGTGTGCATTCACGTGTAGGTTGAGCACTTGAGTGTGACTGTGTGTGTTCCGTCGTGTGCTCGGGCATGCATGCATTAGGGCGTCGCACGTGTTTTTGCGTCCATGTGTACGTGTGACTGTTGCATACACGTAGGGGGAGTACGTGTAGGGGCCACTAAGGAGCAGTCAAATCACACAGTAAGTTAGTCGGAAGAAGCAACCATCATTTCACTCTTGAATGACACGTACGCAATATAAAATGGTTGATATGGAGAGAAAAAGAAAACCACTATATATACACTAGCAGGAGCATAAGCTACAAGCCTGCTTGTTTAGGTTGCTCTCTTCACAAGCATAGAACGACGGGCCTGATCCCGCAGCTGGGGAAGGAACAATGTTCTGCTTAGACGCTTGTCGACATCGGCGAGGGAGAAAACCCACGGTCGGTGTGTCCAAATCGGGGTCACAGCGGTATGGGCGATGCCGCGTCCCAACCGCCCTTCTAGCTACAGCCCGACGTCCTGTGTAGTCCATCTTCCTTTGGAGCCGGCTTGCTCCACTTCCGTAGCTCCATCTCCATGTCGATCTTTCTCTACTTCTACCGCTTCTACTTGTGATGAGTTTATGTCTCATGAACTAGTGCCGAGATTATTATTCTAATCACACTTCTTCAATATATTTGCCATCAGGGATGCTCAGGTCGATTTTAGTGGAACTGCACAAAAGCATCATATGATCCGAGGGTGCCAGCCGTCTTTCCTTCGACAGGTTCTACCTGGCCAGGAAATTAAATCATGTTTAGGGTTTAGGGTTTAAGTCGTAGTGACCCCATCAGTAGTTTTTCTATCGTACACGCACTCACAACATTTTCTTTCGTTGTGAAGTAAATATTGGCTATGATCTGTGAATCATTGAGATGCATCAGCATGCGTGTTAGTTTTCCTTTATATTTGATTGAATGTTGTAACGGGGCAACCTTGGAATAGGAATGAAAATGGAGTGGAAACGTTTCCGTTTTTCCGGAGAAAAAATGGAAATGGAGAGAAACCAACATTTCGTTTCGTTGGATCGCGCCATCGAGAAAAACCAACGTTTAAATCACGTATGTCGTGTTCGTGTCTCACCCTCCTCCACGGCTCGACCCCACACGGTCGTTCAGCATGCCACTCACCGCAAACCGAGCAGTATACCATAACTTTCCCGCCTGCTTGTCGATGGATCGCGCCATGGAGTACTAGCACTACTGGAAGAGATTGACGAGTTGGGGGAGGATAGCTAGCTGTAGTACGAACTCCCAAGAACTTTTTACATGCATGTTGTAGCCGGCTATTGCGACTTTTGAACGCGGAGCAGCCGCGTGCACCCGGAAGCGGCGCGGGCGACGCTCTCTCGGCCGGCGTGCCGCTTCAATGTCGGCGCCAGTGAGAGGTCGCGTCCGCTCTGGCCGGGCATGAGCGCGGCACTGACTGTTTCGGGTGGGAAGCACGCGCGGGTGATGAAGAGGGTTCGGGTTGGTCAGGACCGGCCGTGGCAGCGGTCCGGACGTGCCCAAACAAGAGATGCTGTACGTTAATATTGATGCGTATATAATTAACAACGTAAATAATGTGCCAGTTGGACAAATATGATTGGAGATGGAGATGGAAATGGAATTTTACGTAAACAAGGATGTGTGTGTGTGTGCGCAACGACTCTCGCGACCTGGAAGCGGGGGCGTGTTTTTGATCGAGTTTTCTTTCTTGGTACGTTAGAAAATCAGTTTGTCTAATTCACATCTAGATGATATTTAAGGATATCACATCTAAGCTCTCACAAGTATATAATGTAGCAAGAAGAAACAAAAAAACTAGGAAAAGACCACAAACAGAGTGGACATCAACTTATATGTGACATAACTATGTCACATCTAGATGTGTCCTAGACAGACCCTTAAAAAATTGTCCGCCAGTTTTCGTTTCTTTTTTCCGGGAACATGCGTATTCTATTTAAAACTACTGCTATGGAGAGATTTTTTTACTCCATTATAGCCTCTTGTTTGATAGAGTTTCTCGCGTCTCGCTCTCTCACCATCTCCATATCAAAACAAGATGACAGTGTCAACTTTATCTCTCTCCTCACCGGTGGTCACAGATCCGGCCGAATCCCGTCCGCTGCGGGAGGTGAGGAGGTGCAGCGTTAACGTTGTCGCCGTCGGCGACGGAGCAAGCCGATGCGCACCGTCCTGTCGGAGCCAGCGTTGGCGCGGACGATGATCCTCCGCACCCTTGTTCGCTGCCGTCGTGTGGGCAGATCCCGCCCGCCCGCCTAAACGACATCACGCCCACCTAAGGTATAACTTCTTGTACTGCTTCATCTCCCCAGGTCGCTGCGTGCGGGTTTTCTTCTATGCGACTACTCCCCAGCTCCCCATGCATAGTAGCTAGGGTTCGTCGGCTGGTCGAACATCACCTACTAGTACTACTATTATAGAGGAAATGCCACTCAAAAAGTTGTCCTGATTTATGCCTCGGTGGATGTATACATGTTGTTTCGACAAAAAGTACATGGTGGTTGTGCGGTCATTGTCCATATGGTGGTAGTACTATCACTAGTTAAATGAAGAAATGCTTTTTTTCTCGGTTATCCTCGTTTAGTTCTCATCAAGATAGTATGATGCTTCTGTTTGTTCGTGTACTTTTCATTAATTCTTATTGACAATTGAGATGTCGTTGCTAACCCTTTTTTATATTTTTGGAAACAGCGATGTGTGTCTCCATACCCGGGCATGTCTTCCTCGATTTTAGTGGAACTGCACAAAATTGGATGGCCATTGTTGTTCCGCCTCACTGTCCTCTGCTACGTTGTTCTTCCTTCCTCGAGCTTGATTACTGAGAAGAAACAAACCACAGTGAGGATTTGTCGAACTTCTTAGGTGCCTCACCCAAACTTGATGCCAAATGGATGATGCATCACCACGATGACCTATCGATGCTCATGGTTGCGCCTCATGGTTGCGTCAGCTGGTTAAGCTGATCGATTTTCGATGAAAAACAAGCTGTTTTCCATCAGTGCTCTTTGCTTGTTACGCACAAAGATGATATCCTTTGTCAGTTCACCTTGGTTGTGTTGGAAACGCAGTCGTCTTTCACGTTGGTGCAATTTTATCACACAATTGGCTATGAACCAATTGTTTCCTCGAAGAAGGATCGACGTTGGTACTAAGAGCATAAGTTTTATATTGATTTCTAAGCCTTCTCACAAATTTGTCTCCAGCTCCCCTGTAATTTTATTTGTCCAGCTATTAACTTTGATTTAAAAAATGATGTGGACTAAAAACCCAGATGGACGTAGTAGCCCTCCATTTTTATTTACTCCGCATATTAGATTTGACTGAAGTCAAACTTTGTAATACTCTCAAAACTTTCTTATAATTGAAATTAAATTTCTTTATTTGTACACACTCTCACACGTTCCCGATAATTTGGCGCATGTGTGGTTGTTCACTTAAGGGAGGGTAGTGTACCACACGTGAAGGAAAGGAAGTGCGACCAGGATGCGTGGGCATGGATCATTAGTTCATCGGAAGTAGTACTAGTTTTCTTCACTGTACATTAAATAAAGAGTTTCGTTTCGTACTTACACAATTTAAAACGATTGGTATGGAGAGAATAAGAAAACCGCTCCACTATATTTTAGTCGTATACTACACGAGAGTACTATATGGACGCAGCTTCATTGACTTAGTGCACCTGCCTTTGGATTTACGACAGGTGGGCCCAAAATGTGGCTGGCTCACCTGTCATACAGCCAAAAGCAGGTGCAGTGAAGGCACCGGAGCTCAGTCCGCATTACTAGTAGTAGTATATATATAAGCTGGAGCCTCAACACTTGTTCGCTAGGGTTTGCACTTCCACACGCCGCCAAGACTACATATATGTTACCCACTGGAGGCTCAGCGTGCTCATTTGCTAGGGTTTGCTTTATTCACGCCTCTCACCCTCTCTTCACCAGATCTAAACAAGACTGCGTTGGCCTCTTGTCTCTCTCTCCCCTCGAGCTGGTGAAGGAGGCGTCCGTATCCCGTCGCACCGGGAAGGGGAGGAGGTGCAGCGTTCACTCTATCGCCTTCAACGAGGAAGGCAATCCACTGCCGGCTACGTTGTTCGCTTTCACCCAGCGCCTGTGCGGGAGGGCCACCGACCCCTTCTTCCTCGCTGCCGTACGTAGTGTGGGCAGATCCGGCCTCCTGACGCACACCTTGCCACATCCCAACGACCCTAAGGTATAAGTTTCTTTGAAACCGTCGTTGCTCTAGCTGCATGTGGATATTTTTCGATCTGTAGTCGAATCTAGGTCTTGGTTCAAAGAGGAAAGAAGGGTGCGGTGGGCTGGAGCAAGAATCTAGGACGTGGTTCAATGAGGAAAGGAGGGGCGGAAAGTAGTATAGACTGGCTATCTAGCCGCTTTGTAGGTCGAAAAGGGAAAAAGGGGGTAACCCAGGACACACATCTGTAAGGAACCGATCTCTTTGTTGAAAAGGGAAAGAAACTGGGGGGGTCGGGTAGTTTGTGCACGACTAGATTTGCTGCCCTCACATAGGAAGAAGGTTCAAAGAGAACAAATATGGGACCAGTGCATTATGCTGCTTGGCTACATACTCTGCATCACCCATTTATACGTGTGGACGCACATGGTGCTGGCATGTCCCATGCAGCTATTTTGCTGTTGTTAATCTCAGAATTAACTACTGATCTGTTTTAAAAGAATTTCTCTGTTAATATGAATCAATGCAACCGTTTTAGAAATGCTACTGTCCTATACTTTGTTTTCCATCAAGATAAGGTAGATGCTTCTTTTTGTGGCCGCATGTTTCATCCTCCTTTATTGGCCAGTAATTGTTTTCTTTTTTGCCTCTTAAAACAGGGATATCTATTCAACTTGTTGCTATAGAAAACTTAAATGTCACACCGGCAACTTTGCTTGATTTCAGTGCAACTGCACAAAACTTGATTGGATTTCCTATTCGTGTTGGTAGATTCGTATTTGTTGTTGGTCGTCTCATGAAAGGTCAGTACATGCCTTCATCCACATGATTGTGCAGTGTGCTTTGAGATGATGTGCTACTTGTATTGGTACTATTTTAAATAAATGATGAATTGAAGCTATTTTATTGCTGTCTTTTCCCATTAAGTAGTGAACAAAAATGGGACCAACCCAGACATGATGCTTGTTGCTTTGTTACAACAAATTCAGCATCACCCCCTTTATAAGCTAGTAATTGATGCCACTCTCAGAATTAACTACTGAATCTTATTTCAAAACTGCAACACTTGTTAGGGATTGGCGGGATTACCATTTTTGTGGCCGCATGTTTCATCCTCCTTTATTAGCTAGTAATTGATTCCTTTTTTGCCTCTGTTTATACAGGGATATTTATTCAACTTGTTGCTATTGTGACATTTTGCTTCGCTACGCGAAACACTTTGCTTGATTTCAGTGCAACTGCACAAAACGAGATTGGATTTCCTATTCGTGTTGGCAGATTCGTACGTGATCTTGTGTGCGTCATGACAGGTTGGTACTTGCCTTCATCCACATGATCGTGTAGTGTGTTTTGAGATGCTGTGCTACTTGCACTGGTACTGTTTTAAATAAATGATGAATTGAAGCTATTGTATTGCTGTCTTTTCCCATTAAGTAGTGAACAAAATGGGACCAACCCAGACATGATGCTTGTTCCTTTGTTACAACAAATTCAGCATCACCCCCTTTATAAGCCAGTAATTGATGCCACTCTCGTAATTAACTCTGAATCTTATTTCAAAACTGCAACACTTGTTAGGGATTGGCGGGATTACCATTTTGTGGCGCATGTTTCATCCTCCTTTATTAGCGAGAATTGATTCCTTTTTTGCCTCTGTTTATACAGGGATATCCATTCAACTTGTTGCTATTGCGACATTTTGCTTCGCTACGCGTAACACTTTGCTTGATTTCAGTGCAACTGCACAAAACGAGATTGGATTTCCTATTCGTGTTGGCAGATTTGTATTTTATCTTGTTCGTCTCATGAAAGGTCAGTACAGGCCTTCATCCACATGATTGTGCAGTGTGCTTTGAGATGTTGTGCTACTTGTATTGGTACTGTTTTAAATAAATGTTGAATTGAAGCTATTGTATTGCTGTTTGTTAAGATAATGTCTCCGTTAAAATGTCTCTGTTAAAATAATGTCTCTGTTAAAATGAATCAGTCGCATTGTTTTAGGAATGATACTTTTCTGCTTTTTCGTTCTTTATACATCTTGAAACAAGGCATTGTTAAGATAATGTCTCAGTTAATATGAATGAATCAAAATGATTGAGAATTGCTACTCTCCTGCTTTGTTCCCATTAAGATAAGGTAGATTAGTTGATGTTTTTCTTATGGGAGTAGAAGTCATCAACCGTTATTTCTCAGTAATTGTTTCCCTTATACCTTTGGTTGCTTACAGGGATATCAAAATTAAAGCTCGGTTTTATTTCGAATTCGATTTTAGTTCAACTGCTCAAAAGGAGCCAATGTGTCCAAGGCAAACTGCTGCATTACTGGGTCCAGTTGGTCGTTCAACTTTGCAGAAAGAAGCAGTCATTGTTTGCGCTACATTACAGAAGGAATGACCGAGAAGCTTTACAGAGTATTAGGCCTTCCACTATGTAGTCCAAAATAGGTGCCAATTTCATCTTCTCTTAGTTTGGCACCGAATCCCTCCATTGCTACAGCCGGTGCCATAAATATTAGACACCGGTGACATGACTAGTCTGCAGAGACCATTGGCAATTTAACAACACATGGAGTGCCCTGGGCAAGAAGTGCCCAAACAAGTACAAGAAGCGACAGGACTCCATGATCATAGGCATGACATATTTTGAATGGGAAAAGCTTGTCAAAGTTAAATCATTGAAGTTAGCAAGAAGCGACAGGACTCCACGATCATAGGCATTACATATTTTGAATGGGAAAAGCTTGTCAAAGTTTAATAATTGATGTTAGCAAGAAGACGTTAATTTAATATATTGGAATTGGAAAACCTTGTCAAAATTTGCTTATTGATGTTAGCCAGAATTCATGCTTTTGATATTTTTGAGTGGGACGCCCTTGCTGTGAGCAGCGTCGAGTGTTTTTTCCTATTCCTGTGTTCAGTTTAGAAGTAAATAGTTACTCTGCTGAGATATTTCTGTGTTAAGAGTTTGTTCTGAATATTGTCTATGTTGCCAGGCCTTGTGTTTTGAGCTTGGAATGTTGTGGCATGCGGCATCACGAGCTGTTCACCGTGCCTTCTGAGAATAATGCTTCGTATTGTTTTGCATGTCGATCTAATGCCAGTGATTTGCTTGTTAAGAAGATCATCCTCTTCTGTTGTTTCCGTGCTTAAGAAGTTCATCGTCTGATGTTTCATTAATAGCCTATACGACAAGTCGGGTAGGTTAGAGGTGAAACCATATGATCTTCCGACCAACTCATGATATTAGGCCGTGATTGGATCATTGTTTTCCAACCAAAACCGCTTGTAAAACTGACGCTTGTAAATTAAAGCAGATGGTCTCGGGCAAAGGCGCTTGGTTGGTCGATTTCGACTAGTAAAACATCGGAAGTACTTGACACACGATAAAAACGCTGAACGACACTCGGACGATTGCTAATCCAGTCGTTAGCTGTTGTTTCAGCCTTGCCCATGGATGGCATGATCCGCACGTCGTGCATGTATCGTCTGGTAATGTCGTCCATATAGCAGTGCTCATAAAATATACACCGGTCTCTCAAATTACACGCGTAACCCGCCGGTTTTACTTACAGACCTCGGGCCCTCGGTTTCATTACGCCTGTATTTTACGCGTTGTTTTCGATGACGAGTAAATTGCACTTGTATGTTAATACAGGTTTGAAATAAACCAGAGCTCCCAAGCGCGGCCTTACCGTTTCATGCCGTCTCAGTTTCTCGAAGGTGCTCATAGGTGTCCGATGATCTTGGCTTCCTGAATGAGTAGCGGGCGTTGTATCAGACCATTCGTAGGGCCCGCGAGGCCCTCTCCATTGTCCTTCGAGTTGTTGCGCTCGCCGTGGCACCGAGCATTGTTAACATCGTCCACGAACATGAGGATTCAGGAGATGACTTTATTTTGACTGGATGACACTAGGGACCCACTAGGGCCATAGCCGTACGTACGCAAGTGCCTCCTTATTATGTACAAATATTTTTTTTTGCTTTCTCCTGGTTTCCTGACATCATGGTCCCACACCATTGTCAACCTATGTAGTCAATATAAACGAGAGAATTGCACAAGGTGGGGCCGACAACTGGGACCAAGCAGCTCGAGCAGTATTTGTGTTTTTGAGGCGTGAGCACTTCATAGTTTTTCTTGGCGATGATTTCGTTGTTGTTCAGAGGAGAGCAGGGTATTAACTGGGCGGGCTATGGCCCATCTAGCCCAGGCCAGATATCCAGCCCAGATACTATTTTTTTTCAAGATCAAAATGGCTAGACAAGCTATACGTCTTTTTGAGGAATACCCAGGCAAGGTCAATTTGTTATTCTCCACCCCGCTAGGCTACAAATCTTTCCTAGGAGGGAAGGCTTAACAGGAAAATGGGCTTTAAAAACTAATAAATGGGATGTAATTATAAAAACTGGGCAGTTACTACAAAAAATGCACCAAACATGAAATTAGTTTATAAAATATTATTTATGGATTTTGAAAATCTTAAATTTTCATTGTTGCGCGCGCAATGTTTCGTTAGATTTTTACGTAATACAAATTTATATTTATGACTAGAAATTTCGGGATAAAAATATTTCGGAGCCCATCAAAATGTGGGAAATTTTATTGAATTCTGTCTTCAATGGTTGGTTGAAATTATTAATCATTGTCCTAGATAGAAAATGGGTTGTACTTTTAACAAACTGTAAATGGGCTGTTGTAAATTCCATTAGAATTCCAAAATGGGTTGTACATTCTTACAAAACGTAAATGGGCTATATGTTCTGTGCAACACACTTGTGGGCCTACTAAGTGACGCGTCCCCTAAAAAAATAAGTTGACGCGTATGCAAGGCTTTGCCAACTTATTATAGTCAACAGACGGTTCTAGCAGCAGTTGCCGTTGGATGTCAATCCAACGGATGTCGTGCTTCTTCTTCAATCTCAGATATTCTTAGCTTCGGCCGCCCAAAAAATGATTCCTCCCCCTGAAAACTGGGGCGCACCGTTTCGGAGGCTGACCTGTGGGCCTACTAAGTTGGAGCGTACCAAGGGCTTTGTTAACTTAGTCAATAATAAACATTTCTAGCTTCAGTGACCGTACGATGTCCATCCAACGGCTGTAGTGCTTCTTCAACCTCTGGTCTTCTTGCTCAGCCGCCCAAAGCAGCGCCGGTCGTGCGGCCTGCTCCTGCCTCCCGTGGCCGGCTGTGCTGCCGCGGAGGCCTCACCGCCCCCATACTACTGCCACCTCTGGCCAGGCCATCCCTCCAATCACCCACACCCCTCTTATTCTGTGGCGACTACAGCCTCACACCGCAGCCAAACCAGTGAACCCTCGTACTCCTCTCCGCGCGGGCTTCCACTGTTGCATCTTCCCCAGCTCCGCGTCGTCCCCTTCCTAGGCCTCGCCGTCGTCCAGACCACCGCCCTGGTGCTCTCGGCGCGGCGTGGTCAATATGGCCAACGACCGACTTCCATCGGAAGAGTACTGTATGTGGAGAGGCTGACAGCTGGGTCCAGGCGGCCGCAAGGAAGTGCCTCCTTATTACGCGCAAAATAATTATTCCTCCACCTTACAGCAGGGACCCACCGGACAGGCCACCTTATTTTGTGAAAAAAACGTTTCCCCCCTGACTGCTCGGACCCACCGGACGGGCCTGCATATTTCGCGAAAAAAACGTTCCCCCTGCTGTCAGCTCAGACCCACCAGAAGTGCCTCCTTATTACGCACAAAAAAATAAATACTCCCCCTGCTAGCTGGGAATCACCATGGTGGGAGGCTGACTTGTGGGCCTACTAAGTTGACTGGGACGGGGGCCTTTGTCAACTTTAGTCAATATGAACGATTCTAGCTCCAGTGACCGTACGATGTCCATCCAACGACCGTAGTGCTTCTTCAACCTCTAGTCTTCTTGCTCCAGCCGCCCAAAGTAGCGTCGGTCGTGCCGCATGCTCCTGCCTCCCGTGGACGGCTGTGGTGCCGCGGAGGCCTCACCGCCCCCTACTATTCCCACCGCTGGCCAGGCCCTGCGGCGACGGCAGCTTCAAGGAACTCAAGGTATAACACAAAACACGAACAAGTTTGTGTTGAACGGAGGGCAATAAAGTGGTCGATGATAACACGAAACATCGAGGGGCAAGGATGTATTACCCATCAAGAATTCGATATATATCTTGGTAGAGCTTAGGATGTTGATGATGATCACGATACAGTTGTCGAGAGATTTCATGAAGATGTAATTCAATCAGCGACGACATCAAGCCAAAGGAATGATGAAGCAAGAGGTTATTAGAACCACAGTTATGACACAAACTCGAACTCAAGCTTGTTGTTTAAGGTGAAAGGGTATGATGAGGGAAATCGACGTAAGCTTAGCTATCGTTGCAAATTAGTGCTCCGAGAATAAGGACCAGGTAGCACAGTTAGAATCGTCACGACAATGATATAGCCAAACAGGCTAGGAATGGCGTGATCGGGTACAAACTCGTACTTATAGAAGCTTACTGAAGAGTTGTTGAACCGTAGAGCGGACTCGGTTCAGTTATCGGTGTCTTTGAGTGTTTAATAACTCAGAGCCCGTGAAAAATTGGAATCAGTGGGAAGGTAGCACTTGATGAAGAACTCATAAGAAGTTATACAGTTCCATGATAATCTCGAGATACCAGGGGGGTAATACTCGACACAAGATCAAAGTAAAGGTTGGACTGGTGTATTGATCCATAGAAGACAATTGTTTTAACTTGTCCTAGAAATGGAATCAAAGAAGAACAATCATGGTCGGAACCACGGTTGCAAGGGATCAATTCACAGATACCATATGTTAGCTATCAAGGAAATAGTTATTATTACAAGAAGCTTCCATGATAGGATATACATCGCGTCCATGGGCATGAACACAAAGTTCAAGGTCGACTCCCACGTCCTCAATGCATCATCTTCCATTCACCTCTCGTATTTCGAAGATGACATTAGTTGTTGAAAGTTTTACCTGGTGCAATACTAGATAAGTATGACTCGTGAAATCTTTCGGGTTCACACCGATGAGGGAAGGCGTTGGTTCAATCCCATCGGGGCTTCTTACGAACATATACCATAAGCTTCAAGAGTAAATATCACCAGATCGAAAGCAGAGCATGGTTGATAAAAGGAAAGGATACAATTTACCAAATGCATTATGTATCGGAGAAAGAACTCACAAAGTGATTAATTATGAAGGACACTGTCGGATAATAATCCAACAGTGGATATGGCGATCCACAATGGGGCTGATATGAGTATCGATACCCAATCAGAGGAAGAAAGATTGCAAATGCATCGGATTATAGAACAGCTGAATAGTTCAACGCTTAATTAGCAAAGTAATTATGATTTTCAAATCAAGGCATCAGGAGCAAATGCTCTGATCAAGAATGGATAAGCTGAATAGACTTAGGGGTACAATCAACGACAATTGGATTGGTCGAGTACCAATTCCAGTTAAAAGAATGGCAGCTCAGCCGGAAAGGTAATTTATAAGGATCAATGATGATTGCGTGTATTCGCAAACATATTGAGTCAATAGACCCAACATGATAATGACAAGGAATGTCAATAAGACTACGAGACTTATGGGATTAACCATAATGCGAGCAAGCAAGAATTTCAAGAGCCAAAGGCTCTAGAGGATTTTCGGAAGATCGAATAGTATTTTGAAGACTTTTGTGAAACTCATGAACAACTGGGGATGAGCGGATACTCGACAAGTGCGAGGATTTATTTGAAGGGGTATTCATGTGGCAAAGAACTGCTAGGTAGTAGGCACGAAGTATTCTCGGAACAATAGAAAACTTCGGGTATCTTGTAATAACAAGATCAATGGGGGATGATCGTAAGAATGGCAAGTGTAAGTAGTTATCCATAAGGATTTATCGGTGGTCGGGAATAGCAAAAGTGATGGGCACAAAGTCTCGAGAGAATATCAAAGAGTATCTCCGAAATCTTCTGGTGCATTCGGTGATCATCTGGACTGAAGGGCCTCTCCGGGAGAAAGTATTTTCGAGAACCTAAAGTTAGATTTTAGTAAAAAATTCGTTTAACCCGAATAGAAGAGAGTTCAGAATCCCAGAGTAAAGGTCGAGGAGTAAAAGATCCTAATACCACCCAATGGCGACGTGGGCCCATGGGCCGCACAGCCATGTTAGTAAAAGTTTTGTAAAGTCAAGACTCGCTTCGCCAAGGAGTTGGAAAGGGATTCTACAGCGAATGGCTCGATACCAACTTGGACGCCCCGATTCAATCAGACACTAATCATGCACGCAAACGTAACGATCAAGATCGAGGACTCACGGAAGATATCACAACACAACTCTAAAACATAAATAAGTCATACAAGCATCATAATACAAGCCGAGGGCCTCGAGGGCTCGAATTCAAGTGCTCGATCATAGACGAGTCAGCGGAAGCAACAATATCTGAGTACGGACATAAGTTAAACAAGTTTGCCTTAAGAAGGCTAGCACGAACTGGGATACAGATCGAAGGGGCGATGCCTCCTGCTCGATCCTCCTAACTACTCCCGGTCGTCGTCGGTGGCTGCACGTAGTAGTAGGCACCTCTGGGGTAGTAGTCGTCATCGACGGTGGCGTCTGGCTCCTGGGCTCCATCGTCTGGTCGCAGCAATCGTGTAGAGATAGGGGGAAAAGGGGGAACAAGGCAACCGTGAGTACTCATCCAAAGTACTCGCAAGCAAGGAGCTACACTACATATGCATGGATATATGTGTAAAGGGCCATATCAGTGGACTGAACTGCAGAATGCCAGAATAAGAGAGGGATAGCTAATCCTGTCGAAGACTACGCTTCTGGCAGCCTCCGCCTTGCAGCATGTAGCAGAGAGTAGACTGAAGTCCTCCAAGTAGCATCACATAGCAATAATCCTACCCGGCGATCGCCTCCTCGTAACCCTGAGAGAGAGCGACCACCGGGTTGTATATGGCACTTGGAAGGGTGTGTTTTATTAAGTATCCGGTTCTAGTTGTCATAAGGTCAAGGTACAACTCCAAGTCGTCCTGTTACCGAAGATCACGGCTATTCGAATAGATTAACTTCCTGCAGGGTGCACCACATAACCCAACACGCTTGATCCCATTTGGCGGACACACTTTTACGGGTCATGCTCGCCACGGAAGATCAACACGCCGCAGCCCCACCTAGGCACAACAGAGAGGCCAGCACGCCGGTCTAAACCTAAGCGCGACAGTGTCTGGGCCCATCGCCTTAGCACACCTGCACGCTTGAGGGCGGCCGAAAGCGTAACTAGCCCCTTAATACAAGAGCAGGCTTACGTTCCAATCCGCGCGCGCGCTCCACAAGGCCACGAAGGCTTCGGTGATACCACGACGCGGGATACCCATAACTACTCCCGCGTAGATGGTTAGTGCGTATAGACCAAATGGCGGACTCGGATCAAATACCAAGATCTCGTTAAGCGTGTTAAGCATCCGCGAACGCCGACCAGGGCCAGGCCCACCTCTCTCCTAGGTGGTCTCAACCTGCCCTGTCGCTCCACCATAAAGTAACGATCGGGGCCGTCGGGAACCCAGGCCCACCTCTACAGGATGGAGCCACCGTCCTTTCAGCCCCCATCTCCGAACAGTATCACAGGTAAAGTAACAGTGTAAAGTATATAGTATATGCCCGTGATCACCTCCCGAAGTGATCACAGCCCAGTAATATAGCATGGCAGACGGACAAGAGTGTAGGGCCACTGATGGAACACTAGCATCCTATACTAAGAAGTAGGATAGCAGGTAAAGGTAACAACAGTAGTAGCAAGGACAGGCTATGCAGCAAGATAGAGTGGCGAAAGCGATAACGTGCTACACTACTCTAATGCAAGTAGTATAGAGAAGAGTAGGCGATATCTGGTGATCAAAGGGGGGGCTTGCCTGATTGCTCTGGCAAGAGAGAGGGGTCGTCGGTGACGTAGTCGTACTGGGCAGCAGCGGCATCGGTCTCGGTGTCTAGCGGAAGAAGACGGGGAAGAAACTATGAATACTTAGCAAGCAAGTGCATAACAGGACAACAAGCAGAGCTAGACGTGTTCTAACGCGGTATGAGGTGATACCGGTGAAGGGGGGAAACATCCGGGAAAGTATTCCTGGTGTTCCGTGTTTTCGGGCAGAGGAGCCGGAGGGGGAAAGTTGCGATTTTGATATGTTAGGGGTGTGTGGCGGACGAACGGGTTGCGTATCCGGGTTCGTCTTGTTGTTCTGAGCAACTTTCATGTACAAAGTATTTTCATCCGAGTTACGGATTATTTTATATGATTTTTCAAAGATTTAAACAACTCTTGGAAGTTCTGCATATAATTTAATTCGAAATAATAAACAGACAAATTGCTATGGGTTCACAGGAGTGTACCCAGCAATGTGTGCATGTGTATTACATGTGGGGCCAGGGGCTGGGTTGACCCAGTCAATATTTTGACTAGTCTGAAGTGAACAGTGTATGTGGGTCCCAATTGTCATGGACTCACTTTAATTAACAGGTTCTTGACTAAATTTACTTATCTTAATTAGGGGGGTTTGGGCTAAACTAATTAGGCCTCCTTAATTAATGGGGGTCAGCCCATGTGCGTGGCCCAAATCGACTGTGAGGTGAGGCTGTGACGCACTCGTGAGAGTACGACGCCGGGCGACCATAGTGTTGGCCGGGAAGGCTCGGCATGTGGGGGCGCGAGCAGGCCCAGGCGGAGGTGGGCGCTGCCGGTTGAGGCGGGTAGCTGGGGAGGTGAGTGGGGCGACAGTGGCGGGCCGCAGCACTTTGTCTGGGGGCGTCTGGCGAGGGAGCGGGACGGCACATGAGCGCGGCGCGGAGCCGAGGCGGAGGAGGCGAGTTCAGGGGAGGGGGGAGATGTAGCGGCGCTCACATTGGTGATGGGGAGCTGCTCGTTGAAGCCGGAGGGGGTCGGGGCGGGGCTAATCGACGGGGAGGACGAGGGCGGCCGAAGGCGAGGAAGTGGACGCGCGCGTCGTCGTGGTGACCTCTTGGCTCCGATCCAGCGGCTTAGTCAAAGCAGGGGAGCACCATAGAGCTTCTTGACGTGTTGCAAGGGCGCGGGGTCGACGGGGAGCGCAGTGGGGCATCCATCCAGCGGCGAGGTGGCGGGGCGTCCATCCAGCGGCGACGGGGGTCGTGCGCGGGGGGCTCGGTGGCGCTGGAGAACAAGAGCAGGTGGGGGTCTCGGTCAGGAGGAGTGGGGGGTCGTGCGAGAGGAGTGGGGGTTCGTGCGACGGGGATGATCCCGATCCAGATCTGGATCGATGGGGATGTGGGGTGGTTGCCCTAGGGTTCGATTCGGTGGGGATAAGGAGGGCAGCCTGGGTCGGGTGGATGGCCAGTGGGCTTGGTTGGCCCAGGGGGGGGGTTGTGGGCCTTTCTTTCTTTTCTTTATTTTTTTGTAATTTTGTGTATTATTCTTTTACTGATTTTATTTGATTTCCCAATTTCTTTTTGTTTGCAAAATATGTTATTAACACCCAAATTTGCATTACTAAATATACCTCTACCACAATAACTTTGGCACCTAAATAAAATAGTTTTGTAATTATTTATTATTTAAAAGTATTTAAATAATAGTTTTGTTACTATTTTATTAACATTAGAATATTTAAACATTTTATTAAAGTTTGGTTTTCTCCACTATAATTACCTATGCATTATTTGTCACAATCCGAACATTTTAGTTTTAATATTTGAAAATTTTTATTGTTTGCTTGATTTTGAATTTGAATTCGAACCGGTTTCGAACTAACGCGATATTAGCAACAGTAATCGAGGTGACATGGCATTATTAGCATAGCTTTACTGTAGCTTAAATATCCGGGCGTCACACCTGTAACAAAACATGATGCATGTTCTGTGTTTAGACATCGTTTTATTTATGCTTGCGTGGAACTGATGTTTTTGCTTTAATCTTAATTGCATGTTTATCCCGCTAGAGTTCACCCGTCAGTGTCCGTATGATTAGTCCCTATGCATGTTTTGGTTGCTTGCCGGTATCATATGTGTCGCGATTGTCGCAAGGCTCTTAGCATTCATCTTGGCATGGATGCGTCCCCGCAGGTTTTCCCTTGGTAGTTTTCCACACAGCCACTCATTCTGCGAGCTGGCTCGGAACAGAACGAGGGTGCATATAGAGAAACTAGCAAGGTGCCACTACACGAAGGATTTCCTCATACGAACACTGCGATACCCAAGGGATAAACAAATGTGAAATCTTGAACTCGTAAGGGAGCAATGACTGCATGGACTTACCTTTTGTCCTCGCTTCCTCTCATGCCCTTCACATGTGAGTGCTTTCCGCATTCGCATGCTTTGGGAAGAGTAGGTGTCACGCGTATAGTTCTCTGGCTCCCGGCAGTGGCCGATAAAAATCCTTATGCATCTTGTGGGCGGTAGGATGCAGTGCAAGGTACCACCCGTTTCTCTCTCCCCCTCCATACTTTTCAAACAATCTGGTTGGGCTGGCATAGAAGTCATGCTATAGTGGAAGGCCTTGGTGGAGCGCACTTGTTGGGGCGTCGATCAACGAATTCGCACCAGCGCTAAACTAAGGATTTCCCTAAGTACCGTAAATGCCGAACCAAGTTTCACGCGGTACCCAATGACATTGATGATGCTCAAACCCAGAGTGGCTTGATTGTCGATAAGTGAGAGTGGCGGAAGAGAAACCTTGTACCTATGCACTTTGTCCTTTTCCCCTGGATGTGCTTGTATGACGATCATGCCACCTGATACGTCAGGGCCACCTTGCCGCTGTCATTAAAGATTCTTGATGCTACAGTAGCTGTGGCGGGGGAGGTGATGGAAACCGAACAGGTGCGTGGGAAGCCATATCGCTCCCCCTCTCCGTTCCTTTGATCCCCCGCCTTTCCTCTGGCGTCACGGATGATGAAGCCGTCGATGAAGAAAACGAGGATGAAGATGACGCGTTGCGTACGCTTCTCGGGTTCGCGCAAGACTTCCCCCTACCTGCTGCGCCAAAGATGTCATGGAAAACCACGGACACCAATGGGGCCATGAGCCCCTTGTGGTTCGGCAGGGGGATGAGCACAATGCACAAAGACGGAGATCATCGCACAGCACTGCAGAGATCGCACTGGTGATTTTACCCAGGTTTGGGCCGCCGCGAGGCGTAAAGCCCTACTCCTACTTTGGTGGATTGATGGTGGATTAATGGTGGATTGTGGTGGAAACGCAACGCTCTAACTCGGCAGGGTTACCTCGGGGCGAGAGGAGCTACACGCGTATGAGTGTACAAGGGTCCGTATCCTTTCTGTGGTTGCCACGGGCCTTCTTTTATAGATCAAGGGGTTACTACAATGGCAATCAATCATTGTGTATTGATTAGATATCAAACAGTGCTATCATACCCTACTCTACAGATAGGGCAGAGCACATTAAATGTGCCGCTTTGTGTCACATCATGGCCTGCCTGGCAAGCCTTGCCGGGCTGGTCAGCCAGTTTCTCTCCTGCCTACATGACACGTCTCTAGACGGATGTCATTTGGTGGTGATTTCCATAGGAAGTGGCTGCCATGTGGTAGAAAACAACCACTTAGTCACTTGGGGGCTTGACACGACACCGATCCATGACTTGCGTCGCTGTGAGGTGGAGCGGTGAAGCCTTGGCGGGGTAGTTTTCCTTTGTAGGGCCCGGCTGGCCTGCCGGGACGGTCTTGAGGCTTGTTTTCGGGGTAACCTTGACCTCGCCAGGCTCGCCTGCCTAGCAAGGGAGTTCTTCCCTTAGTGGTGTCTTGCTTCTTTCGGCTTGACTTGGTCTCCTGGATTTTCCCTTTGATTCCTCATAGAGTTGATCTCTTGTACTTGGTCATGGTCTTGGATGTTGCAACCTAGACGGGCCGGTGGTTTGCTATCCGTGCACCAGTCAGGGGGAAACTAACACCCCTGTTTGTGTACCCTGACACAGAGTTCTTCCAAGAGGCTCTACTTGATGGTTCGCTAAGTATTTAATTCATTCTCGAAGTGTCCATCAAGATTTTTGTTGCAGGAGCTCAAGTATTCTTCATCTTGCATTCCAAAGTGCAATTCTTTATACCTTATCTTTTGAGGTGTTGTTATGTCATTCTTTACAATTTCGCTTCATGTTTCACGGTTCACAACTTGTCAGGAATGAGATATTTTAAAAACATCATTTTCTCTTCGTTCATGAGATCTTTTCAACTAAGCAATTTCTTTGTTGGAGCTATCTTTGATTATATTTCACCTAAAGCCTACTGTAAGGAATGTTTCTATTTATGGTGCTTAACAATGATCCAAGTATTCTCCTATCAAGGATCCAAGTATTCTCCTATCCTCTCGGCGAAAGAAGTTTTTCATCTCTTCATTCATCTAAAGCAAGCAATTGTTTTCGTTAGTGGCAGAATTTCACCTCAACTTTTAAGATGTTTTCGATAAGCCCATAACAAGCTTATCCCTTCCGTTGTTGATTTTTACAACAACTCCGTTCAATCCTTCTTTCTTAGAATGCTTTTAAAATTCAATTGTGTTAGAAGTTGTGGTTCTTTTCTCTGTTCTTTTCATTCCGTTCTGCTGGAGGCATTGTGTTGTTGATCTTGTCAAGTATCATCCCATCTTTTCAAGTTCATGCCCAAATCCTTCCGTTGTCAACGAGAGTGATTTCCAAATTCTTATCTCCCTTGTTTATCTTGTTTCAGCCGGAGTGGTTCGTTCTCTCTTGTCCATTGTGCTCGTCATTCATATCTTTGCGCCAATAAACGAAGCGAAAGACTCGGGGATGAACCTCCTCCTAGCCCCCTCCTCCTAGCGCCGGCGGCCACTCTGGCCCTGGCGGCCACCTCCTTCCTCCCTATCGGCGGCCACTCCGGCCCCGGTGTCCACCCACCCCAACAAGATGGCGCCCTATGCACTAAACTTTGATTGTGGGAAGAAATTCCAAGCAGATATGCGGCCCAACTTTTGTCACCCGATGGTTTTCTTCCTGGGCTTCCTTCAAAAGGAATTCACTTTGTTGGTATCTTTCAGTAGAGCATCTTTCAAACTTGATGCATACACGGTTAGTGTTTATCTCCTTGCAATGTTTAGTGGTTATGCCCAAGGATTTCGAGTCCGTTTCTTGAGAGACAGAACTTACAAGTTTTCGGTAGCCTCAAAGGCAGTTGGTTTTGAGATCTATAATGCGGGTAGAATTGTTGAAAAAGAGTTTGAGATGTTTTTCAGTCTTTGGAATTTCAATGGTCCTAATTGGCGTAGAGAAGAAGTTGTTTACTATGATGAGCTTGATAAGGAATGGACTCTAGTGGATAGAAATGGTAGGGTTGTGGTTCCTCACTCCGATGATCGCCGGAGTTACATCACAGTGGTCAGAGATGGCAGATCAGTCTTCGAGCGGTTATCAGGCCCTATTCAAGAGGGCAATAATAAAGGAGCTGGCCCCAATTCATCTCATTTTAACTCTGAATTCAATAGGCCACAAATTGAGCCCCAAGTCTCTCAACATATGCATGTGGCCACGTACGTGGTATGCCATGCATGTGGAGCTAACAGTCATTTTGCCAGTAACTACCTGACACCTAATTTGCCTGGGCTCTGGCCTTTTATGCACTTTAGCTCCTTCCCTAGCCCACCAGACTAGGCTTTGGTCGATGGAGAGGTTGAGGCTTGGTTTCATTGCGCCGGGCCTGCTCCCCGGATTAGGCAGGCGTCGTCATTTATGGAGCTGATCAAGGCTCTTTTCCAAACTTTTATCCAAGACCATCGCTTGCCTTCTCGCATTCCACTTCACTTACCAACTCTGCTTCCACCTCTGCTCCTACCTCGACAAGCTCGCCACTACAGTTGTTGTCGCCGTTGAGGGTAGTGGTCTCTCTCTCACCGGATACTCCCCCAATGGCCAACAGCCCCATCGACCCGCTCCCATTCGTTCCGCATGGATTCCAGATATAAGAAATCGAAGGGAGAACTGGGGTTTCCAGAGCAATCCCGCCTCATTGCCCAAGAAGACACGAAGATTGGGTGATTGCTTCCATTCATACTCATCCCAACGAGGTATTTTTCCCCAATGTCCGAGAGGTTCTTGACGAGTTTCTGCAATGAGTTGAGCAAGTAGGGTTTAGAGAAATCCAACCATGTCCTTTTGGTAAGGCATACGTCCAGCTCATGCATGTCCGTGATCGGGATAGGGTGATCAGGTAGAGCCCGCACCCTTTTGGAGATGTCTTCATTTCTTTTACCAAGCATAATGAGGGCAGAAACTGGCGCCGGGTCCATTTCGATAGGACTTGCTGGTTATTATTCGTAGGTGTCCCTTCTGATTATTGCAATACTGAAGACACTGCTGCATCCGTTGCTAAATGGGGTAAAATTATCAGCTGGGAAAGTGAAGATGCTCTGAGAGGCCAGATCTTGGTTAAGGATAGAGTGACAGAGCTCATTGACATACCAAACAGCATTAGGTGGTCTGAGGGGCAATGCTTTGAAGAAGAGTCTTGGACTAGTTCAGTTGAGGTTCAGTTGGAAGAGATGTTGGGTGGTGGGCCCTCTCATGAGGACCCCATTCCACCCGCTGGAGTAGACCCGCACCCTGTTCCACAGCATGTTAATGACTTTCCAGGTGTTTAGCCTTTGCCAGTGCACAATTTGCAGGCACAAAATGAAGACTAGGATGCTTGAGAAGAACAAGAGGAGCAAGACCAGCACTGGGCATTCCCTCAACCCAACCAAAATGAGCTAGAAGAACAGCAATATGAAATTCCTATATTACAGGATGATGGGGCTTCCAACCGTAGCATTACTACAACTATATCTTTGTCTAATGGCATTTTTTCAATTACACACTTTGCTAGTGAAGAGGTAAACCAGGGAGCTCCAATACAACATATTGGTCAGGGGCTCCTCAACATTGCTATGGCCTACCAAGCTGAGGAGAAGGAGGAAGATCTTGAGTTGGTAGCTAACAATTTGGAGAATTTACAGCATCAAAATGAGGTTGGCCGGTCTCCTGCAGTAGTGGCAGCAGCTGGTTCAGGAGATACTACTATGACAGAACAATATCCAACAAGATACAACTATGGCAGTATTGCCCAAGGAGGGAGGAGATACTACTGCTGGTGGCTCTGTAGCTCAAATGCTGATCACTAAAAATGATGATGACACTAAAAATGCTACCATCAATAAGAGTATAGTGGCAAATAAAACCACAGAAAGTGTTAAAGTGACTATTACTGAAGATGCAAATTTAGCACAACCTCAGGCTATCAGTGCAACAGACAAGGGAAAAGACGATGTCCAAATTCCCTATGTGGAAACATCTTCTGATATCAATAATAAAGGTACTGATGGACCTCATTCTTTACCAGGTTCTCCTCACATGTTTGATTTTCATACCATTACTAAATCTCATGCTTTGGAAGTTAATGATGGTTCTCATTTAATTTCTGAAGAGGGACTGGACTTGTGGATACAACATTTTTTCCCCAGCAACTCAGGGAGCTACCAATGCTTTCTAAATTTAAAATCTAGTAAGTTGGTTTAATTTCATAATTCATCTTCTGTTGACTCCTAATAAGTTTGGCTGGACAATGCTTTTGTTGAAATCTGATTTGTGGAAAATGTTCATTGCAAACTATGATTCTTAAGAAACTATTCTCTTTCATTTTCCTGATGGATGTTCTACCTCCCCGGCTCCTAGTTGTATGGAGAACATGCAAGGTTTGGGTAATGAAAATGAAGACATCGGCCCTGCTGCACACTCTTCAAGTGGGGCTGGTAGCCCCTTAAGGCAAGTGTCTCCTAACAAGGTAATTTTGCTGCCACTAGGAGAAGCAATCTCCTAGAAAAGGAGAGACAAAGAACCTTTAGTGGAAACTGAGGTAAGAAGTGGCAGGATTAAGAGAGATAATAATGGTTATAGATGAAAATCTTGTGATACTAAATCTTGCCTGCCTTGTAATGCTATACCACCAATTATTCAGACTAAAGTGGTCAAAAACCTAACTAAATCTTTCTATAATGTGGCTGAGGATGAACTTCAAGAGAAGCCGTCCAAGAGGCACAATAAGAAGGGACAAGAGGATGTGGCCAAGGTGTCCAAGGCCATAGGAGCTGCAAATCACACCAAGATTGTTTAATGATGTGCCTGCTTCATAGCTACAGTCAAAATAAGAGAGTGTTACATTCCTCTAGTTTGGATACTGCTTGCTATGTGTATGCTGGGGTTTTTAAATTCAGAATATGTAAAATTCAAAATAAGAGAGTGTTACATTCCCCAGGGAGGCACCTTTTGTATGTTGCTCCTTTGATCCTTGTGTATGACCCCTGATTTGGTATTTCTATGAGGTTCATGATACTTACCTATTTGATCTTGGGAGAGTTATATTACTATCTATCATGATGTTGTTGGAGTGGTTAGTTTTTGTGGTTTCTACTGGCTGTTAGCTCTCCATTTGAACATGAGAAGTGTATATTATGGTCCTTCACAGAATCACATCTTGGGCCTCATACCAAGGGATGGTACTTGGTATATCAAATAAAACAACATTGGGTTTTTAATGAATAACAACAGGTCTTGGAATATACTGAACTGGAATGTAAGAGGTTTAAATGCTCCAGATAAGTGACTGGCTATTACGCAAAAAGTTGAAGAAAGTGTTGCAGGGATTGTGTGCATTCAGGAAACAAAGAGAGAGAATTTTGACCTTGCCTATATTCACAATTTTTTCCACAGAGATTTAATAAATTTGAATATCTACCATGCGTTGGGGCCTCTGGAGGAATTCTATCTGCTTGGAATGGAGCTCTGTTCATAGGTGAAATGATTTTTCAGAAGAAATTTGCAGTATCTTTGCAGTTCACTTGCAACACCACTTCCAAACTTGGATTCTCACCAATATTTATGGGCCTTGCAACCATGAGGACAAAATTGAATTTATAAAATGGTTTAGCAATATTTAAATGCCTAATGAAGTGGACTGGATAATCATGGGAGACTTTAATTTCATCAAATCACCCGAGGATAGAAATATACCTGGAGGAGATGTCAATGAAATGCTTTTATTTAATGAAGCTATAAGTAATCTTGGGCTCATTGAATTTCCACTAAAGGACAACCAATTTAGTTGGAGCAACATGCAGGACAACCCTCTCCACGAGAAGTTAGATTGGTTCTTTACTTCTACAGCTTGGATGACAAGTTACCTAGACTCCACTTCTCTTCCTTTAGCAAAACCAATTTCTGGCCATCTTCCATGTGTGGTAAAAATTGGCACAAATATTCCGAAAGCCAAGGTGTTCAGATTTGAAAATTATTGGTTCAAACACAGCTCATTCAAACAGGTTGTCTAGGCAGCTTGGAACATACCTGTGGGTTACACTGACCCTGCAAAGAAGATCAATGCCAAGTTCAAACCTTGAGAAGAGCTTTAAAATTGTGGGTTAAAACATTGTCTTTTCTTAAAAATAAGATTGAGGATTTAAATGCATGCATCTTCCTATGGGATTTCATTGAGGAATATAGGGATTTAACTGCATTTGAAGGAAACTGTAGAACCTTGCTCAAGGAGTTCTTGCTGACAGTGCTCAACAATCATAAAATCTACTAGAAGCAAAGAGATAAAATTAAAGGATTTAAATTTGGGGATGAGAACACTAAATTCTTTCATACCAAGGAATCCATTAACCATGCTTTTGAATGAAGATCAAGTGGAAGTTACAAATCATGAGGGAAAAGCTGCAATCCTTTGGGAGGCTTTCAAAAAAAGATTGGGACAATCAAATGGGTATACAATGCAATTTGATTTGAATGACCTATATGAACACATAGTGGAGCCTCAAGTGTGCCATGTCCCGGAAAATCCATTTATACGTGAGGAAATTGATGATGTGGTAAAAATCTTCCTGCAGATAAATCTCTAGGTCTTGATGGTTTTAATAATGAGATGTTACTGAACTTATCGTGGCTTCCATGCTGGCGATGTAAATCTTGAAAGCATCAACACATCATTCATTACTCTAAGCCCAAAAGAGAGAAGTGCCACTTTCCCCAAATGATTTCAGGCCAATTTCTTTGCTCAATTGTGTCGGATCTTGTCACAGCCCTAGATCTGATTGTAATTAGGTTCATCAGCATCCATGCATCATGTTTAAACTTATTTGAAAATTGAGATGGGAATTACCTAAACCCTAGCATTAAAGGAATTCAAATAGGTTCAACCAAAAATAGTTTTCAGTGAATTCAAATGGCTTTAGAAAATGTTCATCATTTCTGGAAAAATGCTATAAACCATAACCAGAGGTGCTGCACATTTTTCATGACATATTTGGTCACTGGATTAATTCATAAAGTATTTGCATTTGAGCATTTAATGCTAATAAATAGTTTAAATGTTCAAATAATCATAAACCAAAATGTTTGCTTTTTGTTATATTCCAAACAGTGGCATTGATTAGTTTCATGATTTTTAATAAAGCCACAAAGATGCAGAAAAATAGAAAACATAAATAAAAGAGAGAGAGAGCAAACTCACCTGAACTTACCTCAGCCTACCTGGCGCCCCAGCCGGCCCAGCTGGCCCGGCCCAGTCCACCACCGCCTCCTCCCGCGTCGTCTACCTCCTGCCAGTAGGAGCAGGGGCGCGTGGTCGCCGCGTGCCTCGCCAGCTCCTGCTTGCCGCCAAGGGCCTGGACGTCTCCACCGAGCGCCACGCACCCCCCTGACCTCTCTCTCCCTCACCCGTGGCCTCTCCCCTCCTCTGCTCTCTCACTGCGACGCACCGAAGCGGCCCGTCGCCGCCGCCGCCGTGCTGCGCGACCACCGCCCTCCTCGCTTCCCGAATAGCCCACAAGCTCCGCCACTCCGTCCTCGACCCCCCTCACCGAGCCACGCGAGCCGAGAAGCTCTGCATCGCCTCCACGCCACCATCTTCAACCTCGGGAGCCGGTCACCGCCGATGTCGATTCGCCGTCGCCAAGCCGTCCCCGAGCACGCTGAGATCACCGGCGCCCCCACCGTGAGCTCCTCTACCGAACCCCTCACTCCCCACCGTCGATCCCCTTCTCTAGCTCTGCTGTCCACCATGTCGGCTTCGCCGCCGCCGTGCCTCGTCGCCGGCGTGGCTAGAGCCACCACAACTCGAGGCCGAGCACACCGTTGTGCTTGGCGCGGCTCCAGGAGCCCGTGGCGGCCACCAGCTCCACCTCACATGCACCGTAGCGCCTAAACCGTCGATGGCCGAACTCCGGCAGCCGCAAAAGAGCTCGCCGGCGTCAGCTCCGGCCACCACAGCTGCTGTCGCTTGTTGCTTTGGTTGCGCCTCACTCCCAGGAACCCATAGGAGCAAACCGTGCATCGAATGGTGCTTTGTAGCGAGTGCACGGCGCACTTCCGCCGTCGGCTGTGGTCGTCGCCGGCGCAACTCCGGCGTGCTGACATGGCGACTTCATTAGCCACTAATGACGCCACTAACTAAACCCATAGGTCACTGACAGCTGGGCCCGCTGTCTAAATAAACGTAGGTTAGATTCTGTTTAGTTCTAATTAATCTCAGTGGGTCCACGCGTCAGCTTTGACCAAGCTGACGTGGCTGTTGACTGGGCCCACATGTCAGCGACTCTAATCAGCCCGATCAGCGACGGTGGACCCCATCGGTCAGGTTTGACCTGAACCCGCCCTGTTGACCTGCTGACATCATAGTGACGTCATGCTTACACAGTAATTCCTCTGGAATTTAAATAAATCTTAAATTGTTTATTTATTTCAGAAAATGTTATAAACTTCTAAAATTCATAGAAATATAACCGTAACTCCAAATGAAATAAGTTATATATGAAAAATGATCAGAAAAATCCAATCTATCCATCTGTACCATTTTCATGCATGTTAGAACAACTTATGACTACTGTTTAGGACAATTCAATTAAATGGCCTTTAAGAAATCACATATGGAGTTTGAATTTGAACCTAGTGTTCAAACCAACTCCATTTAACTTGTTGTTAGTTGCATTAGTTCAATCAACAGCATGTTGCCATGTCATGATCATGCATCATATTGTGCATTGCATTGATCGTGTTTTTCCTTGTTTGTCGGTGTTTGTCCCCTCTCAGTAGACGACGTACCGACGATGAGTTCGATGACACCGATGAAGAACTATATTATCTTCAGAAGTGCCAGGCAAGCAAAACCCCCTTGTTCATCTTGATACAATCCCACTCTCTCGCTCCTGCTCTATTTTACTGCATTAGGACAACAACGACTCATGTGTTACTTGCTGCGGTAGCTGAACCCCTCTATCCTCTGCATGACCTGTCATTCCACAAGAATTAGATGAAACCCACTAGCATGAGTAGGAGTTGTTTGAGCCTGTTGTGCCTACTCATTCATGCTTGTTTGTCATGCCTGCCATCGCTTAGAGTTGAGTCAGGTCTGATTCATCGGGAATGAATTGGAATGGTTGTGTGAACATGTCCTACGTGTGTGAGCTAAGTGTGTGAACACGATTTGGTAAAGGTAGCGGTGAGAGGCCATGTAGGAGTACATGGTGGGTTGTCTCATTGAAACCGCCCTCGAGGAACTGAGTTACGTGTTTGTGATCCATGAAACAGTTACTACCACACATTGGGATCCTTAATTGACTCTCTCGGCTTCTTAATCACCCTTGTCCTCTGTCCAGGAGTTGCAACTAGTTTCTGGTGTTTGTAGGATATATGTTGGAGGCCGTGCGTAGTGCTGACCCTAGGGGTGGGCTATGATGCGGTAGATACACCGTGGCCCGGTGTACCGAATGCCCGTTTGGTATCTCGGGAACCCTGCACACATCGTTCCGGGCCGTTAGTGGAAACCTCGGCCGGACTCCCTGCGGATGGAACCCGAATAGGCGATAAACCTGGACTAGGGACATGAGTGTTTAGGTAGGCCGTGGCCGACACCCACGTTGGGCTTCCGCTTGAAGGTTGCTGAGTACATGTCGTGTAAACGGCGGTAAGTGGTGAGAGCGTGTGTGAAGAAGTACACCCCTGCAGGGTTAATATGATCTATTCGAATAGCCGTGTCTACGGAGAAGGACTTCTGGGTTGCCTATATCAGTTCATAGACAAGTGAAAGTGGATACTCAAAAATGCGCAAGATAAGCGTGAGTGCTATGGATGGCGTTCTCGTAGGGAGACGTGATCAGATCCATAGTGGTGTATTGATTGGTGAATATGTGGACTCGTGTGCGCCACCTCAAAAGAGTTACTTGCAGTCGTAGTTTAGGATAGCCACCGAGTCAAAGCTGGCTTGCTGCAGTCAAACTCCAGCACCCCCTTTGTTGATAATGATGCATACGTAGATAGTTCTGATGTAAGTCTTGCTGAGTACGTTTGTACTCACGTTTGCTTATTTTATGTTTTGCAGAGAGACGTCAGTCTCGCTAGTAGTTCCGCTTGGACTTCGACGTTTAGCTTGTTACCTCAGCTACGATCTTGTGCCCTCGGCAGGATCTGGTAGATAGTCAGGCTTCTCAGCCTTTTTCATTTATAGTTGTCTCTACTCAGACATGTTAAGCTTCGCATGTGTTTGACTTGTATGCTTTGATTGTTGGGTCATGAGACCCATGTTTGTAATATCTCGCTCCTCGGAGCCTAATGAATAAATATTTGAGTCGTAGAGTTATGTTGTGATGCCATGTTGTATTTCCACATATTGAGCATATTGTGTGTATGTTTGAAATGCTTGGTATGTGTGGGATCCGACAATCTAGTTATTTATCCTTGGCAGCCTCTCATATGGGGAAATGTAGTCTAGTGCTTCTGAGCGATAGTAGTCCGCCTCTGCCCGGTTCACCGGAGTCCTGCTAGCCAAAGACTACTGCTTTGGACACTTGATGGCCGGCATGTGTTTCACTTCGTTCCTATGTCCGTCCTTCGGGAAATGTCACGCGGTGACATCCGGAGTCCTGCCTAGCCTGCTACAGCCCGGGTTACCGGAGTCCTGTTAGCCCAGTGCTACAACTCAGATTCATACGTTGATGACCGACATGATCGATGTGATTCATGTATGCCTGTCCCCATGGGTTAGCGCCGATTTGGGTTCACGACTAGCCATGTCGGCCCGGGTTCTCTGTCATATGGATGCTAGCGACACTATCATATACGTGAGCCAAAAGACGCAAACGGTCCCGGGCCATGGTAAGGCGACACCCGTGGGCGTGCGTGAGGCCGCAAAGTGATATGAGGTGTTACCGGCTAGATCGATGTGACTTGGAATCGGGGTCCTGACATATCTCGGGTTCCGGAAAAACCCTTAAGGTTCAAACACCGGGGTGCGCACAAAGATCTCTGCCTCACAGATCACGCCCTCTCACGCTTCGCGATCTATAGGCTAGCTCGCCGAACCCAAAGAACACAAGGACACAAGATTTATACTGGTTCGGGCCACCATTGCAGTGTAATATCCTACTCCAGTGTGGTGGTGGTGGATTGCCTCTTGGGCTAGGGATGAACAGTACAAGGGGAAGAACAGCCTCCTGAGGAGAGGTTTTCTTGTGCTTGGTGAACTTGAGGGTGTCCGGATCCGATCCCTCCTACTGTGGTGGCTAGTCCTATTTATAGAGGCCCTGGTCCTCTTCCCAAATATTGAGCGGGAAGGGATCCCACAATGGCCAATTTGAAAGGGGACAGCTAGTACATCTTATCCTAACAAAAGTAGTCTTTGCCTGCCAAAGGCTCTGGGGGTGATGCCGTCTTGGGCTCCATGATGACCTCCGTCTTGCCGTCCTGCTGGTTTTGGTCTCGTTGAACCGATAGAGAAACCTTTGCTCAACGCCTCGGTACTCCTCGCCTGCACTTGCCCCCTTAGCACCAAAGGGGAAACAAGGACACTGTGCATGCTGGTGCCCGACTGGCCTTGGTCGTCATGGCTCACGTCATGAGAACCTCGCGAGGTTTGCGTTGCCTTGATCTCTCCAGCCCTCGCGAGCCAGCCTGGTGAGGCCACTCCCGAGGAGGTCTTGCGTCGTCCGCCTCGCAAGGCTTGGCCCCTCGCGAGGGTCTTGAAAGCTTGTTGATGAAGATGGGTCGTACGGGACCGCTAGAAGAGCCACGCCATGGGCCGCAGGCAGGCAAGTCTGGGGACCCCCGTTCCCAGAACGCCGACAGTAGCCCCCGGGTCCAAGGGGCGCTCGGACTTGGCTTCGATGCGAAGCCAAAGGGCAAGTGCGGCGCGCTGCGGGCCCCAATAGCCTGCGGTCTTGGTCGACGCGTGGCGGTTGATTGTACATGGGCGTCTCCGCTTCCCCATGCTGCCTCGGCAACTGCCCGACTTGACAAGTCCCTGCGACATGCAAGGAAAAACCATCATTACCTGTGCTCGTGGGGGGCGCTGGTTGGCCTTCTCCTGCTATAAATGGGGAGGGGGCGGAGCCTCCATTGCCCGTCTCTTCCCATTCCGCTCGCTTCTTCCCCCTTTCTCCATTGGTAGCAGCGATACCAATGGCGTCGTCGAAGAGGTTCTCCGCCGCGGAGAAGGGGAAGGCCCCTCGCGAAGTGCCCGGCTCTCCGATGCCCAAGCGTTGACGTGGCCGTCCACGCAAGCACACCATGACCCCCACCGCGGACCTCCGCGGCCGCGGCGGTCTTGCTTCACGTGGAAGGGGTCGCTTCGGCCGCGGCAGCCCTGTTGATGAAGGAGACGTGCCGCGGTCGCATGGCCTCCCGGCCACGCTTCCACTTGGCGGAGGTGCTGGCGGAGTTCGCCATCTGGTAGGAGGACCCGGCTGGCAACTAGCTTCAGCTCCCGCGCTTCTTCATCGACGAGCTGCTGGCTGCAGGCCCAGGCGGGCTCTGGCTGCAGGCGGACGGCTGCTGCAGCAGAGCTTCCTGGGTCGCGGTTGAGGTCTCCGTCGCGGGAAACATAGCCCTGGCCCGTGACTGGCAGACATTTGCCTATGCGTGCGGCCTGGGCAGGCGGTGCACCCTTCATTTCAAGTACGATGACGATGTGACCCTCTACGTGAGGGTGTTTGGGGAAGATGGTCGCTGCGCCGGATGCTGCCCCGAGGTCAACGACAACGACGAGGGTCTCGGCCTTGGCGATGGTCGTTACGAGGGTGAGGGTGAACCCTCCCTTGGCGTCGACCGCGACTCGTCCAGCTACGGCAACTCTTCCCCCGGCTGCAGCTCCAACAGCGGTGGTTACGACCAGCCGCCGCGCCGCCGCGCCCGCTTCGAAGGTGGCAGCGGGTCGTCTCGTTGTCGCACCCCTATGAAGCGCGAGGAGGGGTCTGGCTGAGCTCGGGTCAGCGCCAAGAGCCCGCCTTCGCGGTCCTCCACAGGGGCATGTGCCCCTTTTATCTTGTTCTTCTTTTCCTTCTTGTATTAAGAAAGAAACCAGTATGCGGCCCCGGAGGGGTGTGCAACGAACTATGATTTCCCAGTTCTTATGCTATGTTCATCGCCCCTGTGCTATGTCGAAACATCATTGTTTTATGTAAGGATAACTTAGCTTGACTTGCTTGGAGCAGTCTCCTCTCCACGAGGTGCTTGCTTCCTGGTGCCTGTCGAGGCCCCCTTGGTCTGGTAGGCACTTAGAAACTGCAGAAAAAACTCGTTAGGAGGCTTAACGTTTTCCTGAGCCTTGGTTGCAGGCGCCGCTGGCCTTGACCCCGCGCTTTGTATCGCGGTACTCGTGGGGCACGTATTAGAAGAGGTGCGCCAACTTGTGCGCCCGAACGAGGGTGCCTCGTCAAAAGCAGAATAAGGGAAAATGCTCACGAGGGCACCTATCCAGCCCACTCGCGAGGAATATGAGAGAGAGTACTGAAAACAGAAACCAAGGCAAAAGTCGATAGAACCATCAAGGGGTGAACCGGCAAAGAACTCCAGAAGCAAACTTCAATTAAAGAGGGGCGAGCCAACTACGGAAAGCAAATGAAAAGCCGCGTCCGGCACCTAGTCTAGTCTTCATGTCTTCTCACCAGCGCGGACCTAAGTGCTGCCACTTGGACATGGGAGGGAGCCCCCGAGGCCCGAGGGCGGCACTCCTGAGACTTCGGGGCATGTACAGCCCCACTCATTATTACGTGAGAGTGTCATGAGCGGAGACCTTCACAGGCACTGGGCCTTTTTCACAGGCGCTGAGCCTTTCTTCATGGGTAGAACTTCCGGAGGTGTTGGATGTTCCAGGCGTTCTGGATGGGTACCCCATCCTGTGTCTCCAGGCGCACGGCGCCAGGCCTGGAGACATGGACGACCTTGAACGGGCCCTTCCACATGGGTGAGAGCTTATGCAGCCCTTCCCTGGAGAGGACCCGCCTCAGGACAAGGTCACCCACCTCAAGCGTCCTGGGGCGGATGTTGCGGCACTGGTACAGCCGCAGCGCGTGCTGATACCTTGCTGCCCGCAGTGCAGCTTCGCGGCGGTGTTCCTCCCCCAGCACGAGGTCCATCCCCCGCGTGGCGTCCTGCCGCGTTTCATCAAACACCAGGACCCGTGCGGAGCGATGCCTGACCACGTGAGGGAGGACCACTTCTGCTCTGTAGACGAGGAAGAATGGGGTCTCGCCCGTTGGCTTGGTTGCAGTGGTGCGGATGGACCATAGCATGGACTGGAGCTCGTCGTACCAGCCCCTGCCGCATGCCTCGAGCTTCTTCTTGAAGGTCCAGGTCTTGAGGCCCCTCAGAACCTCTGCGTTGGCGTTCGGCCCGACCATTGCTCCTGGGGTGCGCCACCGAAGCGTAGCAGATCTGCGTTCCAAGGTTAGCATAATATGTCTTGAAGAGATTACTAGTGAACTGCAAGCCGTTATCAGTGATGATGCGGTTGGGGACCCCGAAACAGCTCACGAGGCCCTTGATGAACTTGACCGCAGAGCCAGCTGGGATGGTGCGGACAGCTTCTACCTCCGCCCACTTGGTGAACTTGTCGATGGCGACGTAGAGGTAGCGGTAGCCCCCGAGTGCTCAAGGGAACGGGCCCAAGATATCCAGCCCCGAGACCGCGAACGACCATGTGAGTGGGATGGTCTGGAGGCCCTGAGCCGGCTGATGAACCTACTTGGCGTGTAACTGGCAGGCCTCACAGGACCTCACCAACTCAGTCGCGTCGTTGAGTGTCGTGGGCTAGTAGAATCCGCTATGAAACACCTTGCCGACGAGGGTCCGCGAAGGCGAGTGGTGCCCGCAGTCCCTGCCGTGTATGTCGGCCAGCAGGTCTCTTCCTTGCTCCCTGGAGATGCAACGTAGGGAAACATCATTTGGCCGCTTCCTGTATAACTCACCGTCCCGGATGCAATATGCCGTGGCTTGTCGGTGTCCCCAGACTTGCCTACCTGCAGCCCATGGCGTGGCATCTGAGACCCTCGCGAGGGGCCAAGCCTCGCGAGGCGGACGACGCAAGACCTCCTCAGGAGTGGCCTAGTCAGGCAGGCTCACGAGGTGCGAAGATATCAAGGCGAGGCAAACCTCACAAGGCTCTCGTGACGTGAGCCATGACGATCGGCACCAGGCGGGCGCCAGGCGCGCGCCAGCACGCACAGCGTCCTTGTTTCCTCTTTGGTGCTAAGGAGGCTAGCGCAGGCGAGGAGTACCGAGGCATCAGGCAAAGGTTGCCATATCAGTGCAATGAGACCAAGACCAGAAGGACGGCAAGACGGAGGTCATCGTGGAGCCCAAGACGGCGTCACCACCAGAGCCTTTTGCAGGCAAAGACCACTTTTGTCAGGACAGCACGTACTAGCTGTCCCCTTCAAATTTGCCCGCCATTGTTGGCTCCCTTCCCACTCAATATTTGGGGAGAGGACCAGGGCCTATATAAGTAGATCTTGCCAGCACAGTAGGGGCATCTCATCTTAGCTTGATCCAATCTGATCGAGAGCCTACCCTAGCCACAAGAACACCTCAACCTCAGGAGGCTGTTCTTCTCCTTGTACTGTTCATCATCAGCCCAAGAGGCAAACCACCACCACCACCACACTGGTTTAGGGTATTACACCACAACGGTGGCCCGAACTAGTATAAACATCGTGTCTTTCTGTGTTGTGAGTTTGTAGAGTTCGTCCGCGAGATCTAGCGAGCTAGGGCGTAGATCGGTAGGAGGGAAAGACTTCACGCGCACCCCATAGTTTGAACCTTAAGGGTTTGCCGGAACCCCACATCCGACATTTGGCTCGCCAGGTAGGGGTGCGTCGGAGCTACTTCTCCGCCAATCGACTTGCCGACGCTCCACGGTCAAGATGTCTGGCGACCCAAGAGCTGACTTCGACCGCTGGGCAGCCTGGCCGGCCCAGGCGACGACGCCCGCTCATGAAGACCTCGACCCCGCGCTCCAGGCGGCGTGGGCGTCGTCCACCCCCACTCCACGACAGGTACGAGCCGCTGCAAGGGCAGCAAGCCATTCCACGGCGACAACGCCACACTCGCGGCGAGAGCAAGCAAACATGCGGGCGGCACTCACCGTGGCAAGGGAGCTGCTGCGTTGCCGGCTGATGGAGAGCGGCGGGGACGCGTTGCTAAGCTGCTGGATGCTGCAGCCTCGGGAGAGCCGCCTTTCTGCTATCGACTCCCTTCTCAGGCCGTTACAGGAACTCATGGCAGGCCTCGCCACACCCACGCGCCGACGGGCGCACATAGGGGCTTCGTCAACACCAGCGCGGCAGGCGGCGCCGGAGGCCCCGCCACCACCACACCGCCTGCAACAAGCACGAGCACAAGCGTCGCCCCCCATGGTCCCGACGATATGCCACGCTACTATCCTCAGGACGCCATGCTGGGCCGGGCAACATGAAGTGTGGGGCACTACGGTGAGGAGTTCGGGGTTACGGCCCCGGAAGCCTACGTGCCCCGCATGACGGACCAGGAGTACACGACGGAGGACGACCCCGACTCGTTCGTTGGAGAAGATTGGGAAGAAGGGGCTCTAGGAGTCGAAGCCTTCCAGGAGCCGCCGGGGAACCACCACGACCGTGTGTGCAACGACCACTACAGGGTACCCCTAATCCCTCAGGAGCAAGCTTACGCTAACCATGAGTCGCAGGAGGAACAGATCACCACAACGGCCGGCGGCCCCAGCTCGGCGGCCTCCCTGCCGGCAAGGGGATCGCGTTGGGGGCTGTAGGAGAGGGGTCGGGAACTAGGCCCTTCCCAATGGCGCGAGAAGCCAGGGGACACCCGGAGGTAGGCCCTCTGCCGGGGAGCCTTCGACGACCCTTCCCCTTGCAGAGGACCTGTGGTTGCCGAGGGCACCGCTGGTGTCCTCTTTCCCTCTTTTGTGTCGTCCTGGTAACCGGTCGGCTCAAAGGAGGTCAACGGTGGCGCAAGGCGGGGCCCTCATCTGGCGATATGAAGCAAGGCCGGTACCTGTGAAGAAGGCCCAGTGCCTGTGAAGCTCACCGCCCGTGACACTCTCACGTAATAATGAGTTGGGGCTGTACACACCCCGGAGTCTCAGGAGCGCCGGCCTCAGGCCCTGGGGCTCCCTCCCACGCCTAGTGGCAGCACTTAGCTCCGCGCTGGTGATAAGACTTGAAGACCGGAAGACTAGACTAGGTGCCGGACGCGGCCTTTTGCTTTGCTTTCGGGATGTGGAATTAAGTTGAATCCGAACTTTTATCGATGCGTGCGGGGGGTGCCTTTTCTCGTTCGAGCAATTTCTTGCCTTCTGGATCTCATTTTGTCTGGGACTCATGTCCGTTGCCTTCCCCTCATGAGCTCCTCGCGAGCTGGACTGCACGAAGCGCACGCTTGACAAGTGCGCGCCAGCGCTGTGGCTGGTGCTCACCTCTTGTGGGGCCCCTTCAGACGGGGCGATAAGCTCCGCAGGATTCTTAGAAACTCGTCGCTTCACGACCCAGTTCAAAGCTGGCGCTGACTAAGGTAAACCACGACGGAAAACTCGCCCCCGGATTCACGAGTTCACGAGGACACATACTCACATAGCATAGGAAAGTAAAAACTGCAATTTGCTTACATGAGGGGCTCCCCCTCTCAAAATGCTCTTTCCAAGGGCCACGCCCGAGTTTCATGTGCAGGATGAAACGACAGGAGAACATGGGATCAGCCAAAAATGTCACTCGCTACATCACCCTCGGACGCGTCACTCGCATCGTCATCATCATCGCCGGCACCATCGCGGCCGTCGGCGACGCCCCCATAGCCGTCGTCAACCACGTCGCCTTCGTCTGCGACGACCACCACCACGTCATCCTCCGAAGTGAAGGCCCTAACTAATGAGTCCACATTGTCCTCAACCCAACGCGCCAGGTCGCCCCGGACGGCTGTGGGTACGGGGGCGATGGCAGCATCGAAATCAAAGTTGGGGTCGGTATTCAGAAGGTGGCTGAAGACACGGGAGAAAGTGCGCTCAAGCAGGCCACGACCCCTTTCCTCCACAAGCTGGCGAGCTCTGTCAGATCGAGCCTCCAGGCGCGTCACCACCTCGGTGAAGAAGTTCAGGTGGCTGGCATAGTCATTTGAGTGAGGGGCCGGTGAATCCTCGTCCAAATATGGCCCAGGGCAGTATTGGCCCTGTTCCGGAGATCCTGAAGCATGGGGGCATGCTCGCGCTCCAGCGTTCGTCGTTGGAGCACTTCCTCCCTGTTTTGCCGTGCGACGGCCTCAGCGTCATCAACCCGCCTCCAAAGAGAAAGCAGCTCAGCGCGGGCGGAGGCCAAGTCCGCCTGCGCCGTAGCCAGGGCGGCTGCCGTGGCTTCCGCACGCCTCTCAGCCTCATCCAACCTGGGCCTGAGGGCAGCGGCCCTGCCCGCATCCTCCGTACCCGCGAGCTTCAGCTTCAGGTCGTACCTACCCTCCAGGTCTGCACGAACCTCGGCCACCCAGCGATCGACCTCCTCCTCGATTCTGGCCTCACGAGCCCCGACGGCATCTTCTGCTTGAGCAACTTGACGCTCACTCGTCTCCAGATCCTCGAGCTCGAGGCTGCGCTCCATGGCTTCCAGGGCCAGCGCCTCCTCGCGCTTCTGGACCTCCTCTTCCTCCGTCGGCGTCCCCATCAGGGATGCAAGAGCGGCCCTGCGCGCCTCCACCTGCTGCTCAAGGGACGCGCTCCAGGCTTGGAGCTCCCCAGTCTCGCGATGGCGGTCAGCCTCGCTAGCCTCTTCCAAGGCCCGCGAGCGGGCTTCATAGGAAACCTTGAGGGACGGCTCGGCCTTCGCATCCTCAAGGTCACGCTGATAGCGGCCGAGGTTGATGGCCACCCTCAGCTTGCGCCACTCCTCCACCAGCCGGAGACCTTCAGCCTCAAGGCACGAGTCGACACCCGCGAGCTCTTCACTAAGTCGACTCATTGCGCCCATCGCCTCCTGGAAGAGCTCATGACGAACTACGCTCCGCCCGCGCTCGAGCTCGAATGCTCGAGCTGCGGGCGGGGCGCCAAGCGGCGCACCACCTCCCGGCAGGGGTCTGGGGGATGACACCGCACCTGACGTCAGCCAGTCATCGCGAGGAGCCCAAGCCAATCGGGGCTCGCTGCTTGAAGAGGAGCCGAAGATCGAAGCCAACCAGCTACTGTCCATGAGCAAAGGAGGAGTCTTGGGCACGCCCGCCAAGCTCCACGCCATACCGTGGGGGAGGGGTGACCAAGCCGCGGGCACAGCGCGTCACGAAGGCAGAGACGCTCCCTCAACCAACCCTGCTCCAGGGGCGGCAGGCGGACCAGGAACGCTCAAGGCCGATGGGGGAGTTGATGAAGGAGGAGGCCGCTTCTCAGAAGATGCAACAGCTTCGATGGAAGGAGCCCTAAAGGACTGACGTCAGGATAAGAAGACTACATGCAAGAAGCCATGACAATAAGATACTTACGCGTCAATGGCGATGTACTTTCATCGCTTCAACGGCCCGAAGATATTGCAGCCGCTAGGGGATCCTTTCCTCTTGCAGAGCTCCTCGAAGTCCACACAAAGACGACCGAAGCGCTAGACGTGACGGCCGGAGCGCAGCGGGGCCAAAGAAAGAGCTGGGAAGGATGGCTTCAGGGGTGCCCGGTTGCAGTGAACCGCCGAGCGCTGTCTCACCACAACCTCCAGAGGCTCCTGGAGCCTTGGCCTCGGGAGCCGCATGCCGCGTCTCCTCACTGACCGATGCCTCAGGAGGGGGGTCACAGGTGTCCAATTTAGGGTTCCGGCAGACCCTTGAGGTTAGAACAATGGGGTGCGCACGAAGATCTCTCCCGCACCAGCTCATGTCTCGAAGTCTTGCAAAGATCTAGGAAAGAAAGATGAGCACACATAGGACACGAGATTTATACTGGTTCAGGCCACCATTGTGGTGTAATACCCTACTCCAGTGTGTGGTGTGGTGGATTGCCTCAGGGGCTGATGATGAACAGTACAAAGGGGACAACAGCCTCGCGAGGGGCTATTCTTGAGCTGGTGCAATGAACTGCTGGGGTGGGTTCAGTCACCTCTCTCTCTCTCTCTCTGGTCGATCTCCGGATCTCGTCCCCCTCTCCCTTGTGGTGGCTAGTCCTATTTATAGAGCGAGGCCCTGGGCCTCTCCCCAAATAATGAGTGGGAAGGGCGCCAACAATTGGCCATTTTGAAGGGGAACATCTGGTACACTTATCCTGACTAAAGTTGGTCTTCGGCTGCCAAAGGCTCTGACGGTGACGCCGCCCTGGGCTCCACGATGACCTCCATCCTGCCGTTCTGCTGGTCTTGGTCTTGTTGCACCGAAACGGTAACCTTTGCCCGATGCCTTGGCATGTGCTTGCCCTTAGCACCGAAAGGGAAACAAGGACATTGCGCAGGCCGGCGCCCGCCTGGCACCCGCCTGGCCTCCGATCGTCATGGCTTGCGTCACGGGCCCCTCGAGAGGTGCCCTGCCTTGATCTCTCCGCCTCCTCGCGAGCCCGCCTGAGGAGGCTGCTCCTGAGGAAGCTCCCTGTTGTCCGCCCCACGAGGCTTGGCCCCTCGCGATGGTCTTGAGCTTGAGATGATGAAGCTGGGCTGCATTTTGCCGCCACTAGAGCCACGCCGCAGCCGCAGCAGTAAAGTCTGGGACCCCGTTCCCTGCAACGCCGACAGCACTCCCGGCCCAAGGCGGCGCCGGACTAGGCTTAGCAGAGAAGCGAAGGGGAAAGTGCGAAGCGCCGCGGGCCCCAGCAGCCTGCGGCCTTGGGCGCCGTGTGGCGGTTGATTGGACGTGGGCGTCTCCGCTTCCCCATGATGCCAAAGCAACCGCACGACTTGACAAGTCCCTGCATGCAAAGATGGGTCATGATTACCTGCGACCGTGGAGGCCGATGGTTGGCCTCCTCTGGCTATAAGTATAGAACGGCGCGAGCCGCTCCAGTTCATCTCCCTCTGCTACTCCTCCTCTTCTTCATCTTTTCCATCACTCCGCCTCATGCCGATGGCACCAATCCGCCGGTTCTCTGCAGAGGAGAAGGGAAAGGCCCACCGAGAGGGTCCTGACCCGCTTCCACCGAAGAAGCGGTTAGTCCTCCGCCGCCGAGACGAGTGTGCAGGACAGGAGGCATCGAGACCCTGGTACGAGCGGCCACCGCCAGGGTTCCCGCTGCCCTTGTACGCCCGTGTCGAGGGCCCTGGAGGAGTAGACGCCGAGCGACACGGACGACGCCACCGTCAGCGTCGGTGGGTCACAGCGATGTGCATCGTTCCTCCTGGAGTCCATGCCGAGGGCTCCTCCCAAGAGCTTGTGCTCCACGCCGCCATGCCTCCTCATTATTGGATTCGCCTTCCTCCCTCCTTTGCCTTCGAGATCCCGCCAAGGGGTTATCTTGAGCTCTGGTTGCAGCACGCTGGCTGGAGCACCCCTGCGACCAGAGTGGAGGTTGCGGTTCTCGCTCCGGGCAAGGTCTAGATAAACCGAGGCTGGGGCGAGATCGCCCGGGTCTGCCGGACGAGGGGCGCCCTCGTGATCCACCTAGAATACGATGGCGCCTCCTTGATGTTCTTCAAGGTCTTCGACGCGGATGGACGCCGGCTGGAATGCTGCCCTGAGAAAGGCGGCCGGGGCATCGCCGTAGTGAGGACCTGGCCCGCCAATCGCTCCCCCAGCAGCTCCTCCGGCGGCGGCAAAGGTGCTGGAGGACCCAGCGACTCCGCCGAGCTTCACGCGACCCCGGAGACGAGTGAAGACAACTACGAGCCCCCGAGCTCGCGTCGCGCTCGGAGCAGGGCAGGATCGTCAGGTCGCCGACGCCACTGATCTGGACGGGGCTGGCGATGGTGCCTGACGGCCCACTGTCGATGATGGCGTCTCCCATGGAGGCGTGCATAGTTAGCGCTCCTTAGGATTAGCACCTTTTGTTTCCTGCAAGGAACCGAAGTACCACCCCGCGGGGGCATGTAAGGCGCTGGCCACGTCTTTTGTGAATATTATATCCTCACGATGAATTAACGCGAGATGCTTGTCCTGTCCCGGCTTGGCTCCCCCTTTCTTTCCTCACGAGGGCTTGGTGCTCTACGCTGACAGGTCCCGGTCCCCAGGCAGGCTTCAGCCGTCGCTGGAATGCCAGGTCGCGATGCCGTGGTCAAGGCCAGGAGGTGAGCGGCCCAAGGTCCAGTAAGAGCCCCTGAGTCGCGATGCTCAGGAGGTCTCCTTTAGCGCTCAAGCAGCCTCCGTTGGGCGAGAAAGGCAAGCAGCGTTGCCGCGAAGAGCTGCAGTAAGCGAGGGTTAAGCGCTGAGTCGGATCAGTTTTCGCGTGACTTATCTCGTAGGCTCGGGGTAGTTTCCGTTGAGGTGTCGGGCTTGCGCAACGGTAACTGAGGTGCTGCTGGGTTAGGCCCTCGCGAGCTTCTTCCCCCTCCCCCGCGCTTCCCTTAATGCTCTATGTCCTCAGGTCCCGGCCCTCGAGCGAGCTCAGCCGCCGCTGGTATGACAGTCGCGATGCCGTGGGTCAAGGCTGGGGTGAGGGCTGGTGAGCCAAGAAGAGCCCATGAGTCGCGATGCTCAGCGCCTTTAACGTGCAAGCGGATCGTGCCGAAGAGGAGGAGAAGAAGGCTCACGGTGCCACCATCGTTACTCCTGGAGCAGGTCCTGCATACCAACCACGTGGGGAAACAAGGTATGCCGTCACGGTTGTCAGCTAACCATTGGTCGCTCCAAGGGTGTGATTGGGGAACTGAGAACCTGGTGAGGTGGCGCCTCGCAGGGCTGCCACGGCCAGAGCTCGGCTGCTAAGATTTTTCAGCGTTGCAGGGACGGGCCCATGCGCAAGTTCGTGCCAGAGCGAGCGGCTCTAAAGGTAGATGTCAATCGAGCAGGCTGTTAAGTATGAAGGAGCTAATCCATTTAGATAGAAGCATGGAAGTAAGCGCCACTGGGTCTGGCCCGAGCAGCCTGGGGATAATGCAGCCCGAGGGGCGCCCCCAACAAAGCAGATGAAAAAGAAACATTAAGCAAAACAGATACATGCGGCAGGGGCGGACCCATGCGACCTAGGAATGATGCGGCCCTGCGGGCGCTCCCAGCTGAAGATAAAACTTAAAAAGATGTCACCTGATACCATTGCAGGGCGAGTGTCGGAGTAGCTGACAACGCATGGTGAAGAAGCTGCTCCTCATGAGCCTTTGGGGCCCAGAGCCTCGGAGGCTCTGAGGGTTCGGGCGGCTCCTCGAGGTCCATCTCCATCTCCTCCAGGAACGCGCGGTGCCTAGCCACCTGAGGTTCCAGGACGCTCCTCACCAGGCGCTGGTGGGAGACAGCCGCGTTCGGCAGGCCGAAGGGTATGCGAGCGTAGCTGTGAGGTGGGCCCTCGCAACGCCCCACGCGTGAAGGCCAGAGGCGCTCCCGAGACGCGGCTCGGTTGAGCCCCTATACGTCGATGCAGACGCGCAACCCACCATCCTCACAGGGATGTGGGGCTGCGGCAGGTAGGCGGCGACTACCACGCATGACTGTTGACTCCTGTAGCTCTTGAATGTTCCTCGCGATGAACTCCTAGTGGTTTTGCCTTACCTACCTTACACCTTCCTGAGGGAAACGTGCCTTGAAGCACGCCTCCAAGTGGTGCCCGAGCGCCTCCCTCGTGACCTTGGCGAGGTCGGTGGCCCTCCAGGAGAGAGCCCCCGAGCCCTGCCCGAGGAGGGCGTCAGGCGCGTCTTCCTATGCGGCAGAGGGCGGCGCCCCTTGAACAGGCGCGGGTCCTGACGCGGCGCCTCCGGAGGCGCCTGCCACGCGAGCGCTTGGGCCAGGTGAAGCCTTCTTCTTTTTAGGGGCCGCCTCAGGGAGCCTCCCACTCCTGTGATCTGGGTCTTTGATTGCTGCAGCCTGGAAAGCATGCTCAAGACAGCATGCTGCATCCCTCTCCTCGCAAGGCACTGTGATGATTCCATCGCTTCCTGGCATCTTGAGGACATTGGAGCCATGGTGAGTCACTGCCATGAACTTGGCCAAGGCTGGATACCCGAGGATGGCATTGTACGGCAGACGAATGTGGGCGACGTCGAAGTCAATGAGCTCGGTGCGGTAATTGTTGCGCTGCCCAAAAGTGACGGGAAGACGAACTTGCCCTATTGGAACAGTGGAACCATCAGTGACTCGTGAGAAAGGCTTGGTTGGCTGAAGATGATCGTATGGCACTTGGAGATTGTTGAACGTTTCGACGGACATGACGTTGAGCCCAGCTCCGCCGTTGATGAGGGTCTTGGTGACTTGCACATTGCTGATGACTGGGGAACAAAGCATCGGGAGGACCCCGGCCATTGCCGCACACTTGACCTAATCCGCTGAGCTGAATGTGATAGCGCACGCAGACCACCTGAGAGGGCGCGTGGCCTCAAGCTTTGGGAGGACTGCATTCACCTCGCGAGCAAACTGCTTGAAGATGCGCTGAGAGGCTGGGGCCTGAGCGCCGCCCAGGATGCAAGCGATTGCGTGCGGCTCATAGAAGCCCCCAGCCCCCTCGTCCTGGTGATGGTCTTCATTCCTCCTTGGCGGAGGTGGCAGAGGAGGGAGGCCTATGTTGCCTTGAGGGCGGTCCTCGCGAGGCTGATCCCTCCAACCTCCCTCGCGAGGCTGGTCCTGCCGGCGGTCCTCGCGAGGTCGGTCACGCCACCCTTGGCGAGGGCCTCGGTCTTCCCATCGTCCTCCACCTCTTCCTCCTCCTCGGCCATAGCCCCGGTCGCTGCGGTCGGGGCGTCGGCCGATACGCCCATCTCGCACGGCCCTGAGCTCCTGACATTCATTGATGTTGTGGGTGTGGAGGTCGTGGTACATGCAGTACCAACTGCCTTTAGATGACTCAGGCTGATCCCTGCCTCGCTTGGTGTCTGGCTCCGCTGTGAGCACAACAGCCCCCTTGCGCTTCACGTCCTTGACCTTGGGCTTCTTCTCTTTCGGGTCGGCAGCCGGGAGCTCGAGGAGGGAGAGGCGCCCTTCCTCAGCCCGGCGCACTTGGTAGCAAAGTTGAACAGCCCAGCCGATGTGCACAGTCTTCATGGATCGCTAGCTCCTCTTTCATCTTGATGTCGCGCACGCCATTGGAGAAGGCTGAGATGATGGCCTCCTCACCACCCCGGGATTTCAAGGCGGCTGCTGAAGCGCTGGATGTACTTCTGTGGTCTCTCCCGCTGTTGCTTGATGCGGCGAGGTCACTCATGGCCGGGGCCGGTCACGAAGTGCCTTGGAAGTTGGCGATGAAGCGGGTGCGCATCTCGTCCCAAGAGGAGATCGTGCCTGGAGCCAGGTTCAGGAGCCAAGTGTGAGCACCGTCCTTGAGCGCCATGGGAAACCAATTCGCCATGACCTTCTCGTCTCCTTTGGCGGCCTCGATGCCCAACTCGTAGAGCTGGAGGAACTCCGCGGGGTCTGCAGTGCCGTCGTAGCACGGAGGCAGGTCTGGCTTGAACTTGCCGGGCCATGCGACGCTACGCAGCTCGGAGGTGAAGGTGCGGCAACCTGCAGTGGCCACCGAAGCTTTCTGCTGGTGCGGGGCTTTCTCCTGGGGATTCCCGCGCGCCGCCGCCTGCAGCAGCGCGGGGTCCTGACGTGGCGGCGCAGGGATGCGGTCATGGCGCACCGGCGCTGGGAGAACGCGAGCACCTTCTTGGGGGCGAGGGATCTCTTGGCAGCTCCTTTCTTGTCGCACAGGCGCGGGACGCAGCGGGTCTCGCCCTGGGACCGCGCGCCTGGGAGCCAGGGCGCCTTCTTGGGGTGGAGGTGGTGGAGGAACCTCCTGCTCCTTGCCTCCTGCGCAGGATGGAGGGCGATGCAGCGAGCGGGGCAGCATGGGAGAGCCCCCTATGGCGCTGACGAGCTCGGTCTTCGTAGAGGTCGTCGACTGGGCGGTAGTGCAGGAGCTCGCACGCCAGGAGCAGCGCGGCATGCGCGTCCGTGGGGCCGCGACGGGCGTGGGACGACGGACCAGCTGGAGTCAGCGACGGGGTGGCGGTGCGGCCATCGCGCCGCACCGAAGGATGCAGGGATGAGGCCTGCTGCTCGTTCCTCGCCGGGCCGGTGGCGGCATTGGCAGCAGGTGACGGGGAACGACGGGGGCGTCCGACGACGGGCGCCGTGTGGGCGACGCCGGTGGCGAGAGCAGCCCGACGCTCGGCGCGAGCTTGGCGAGCGTCAGCCATGGTCATGGCAGAAGATCACACGCGGCTAGTGGAAGAAAAGATTCCTCCGCACCCCTACCTGGCGCGCCAAATGTCGGATTTTGGGTTCCGGCAGACCCTTGAGGTTCGAACACTGGGGTGCGCACGAAGATCTCTCCCCCACCAGCTCACGTCTCGAAGTCTCGCAAAGATCTAGGCAAGAAGGATGAGCACACAGAGGATACGAGATTTATACTGGTTCAGGCCACCATTGTGGTGTAATACCCTACTCCAGTGTGTGGTGTGGTGGATTGCCTCAGGGGCTGATGATGAACAGTACAAAGGGGAGAACAGTCTCGCGAGGGGCTGTTCTTGAGCTGGTGTGATGAACTGTTGGGGTGGGTTCAGTCGCCTCTCTCTCTCTTTGTGGTCGATCTCCGGATCTCGTCCCCCTCTCCCTTGTGGTGGCTAGTCCTATTTATAGAGCGAGGCCCTGGGACTCTCCCCAAATAATGAGCGGGAAGGGCACCAACAATTGGCCATTTTGAAGGGGAACATCTGGTACACTTATCCTGACTAAAGTTGGTCTTCGGCTGCCAAAGGCTCTGACGGTGACGCCGCCCTTGGCTCCATGATGACCTCCATCCTGCCGCTCGCTGGTCTTGGTCTTGTTGCATCAAACAGAACCTTTGCCCGATGCCTTGGCCTGTGCTTGCCCCCTTAGCACCGAAAGGGAAACAAGGACACTGCGCAGGCTGACGCCTGCCTGGCACCCGCCTGGCCTCCGATCGTCATGGCTTGCGTCACAGGCCCCTTGGGAGGTGCCCTGCCTTGATCTCTCTGCCTCCTCGTGAGCCCGACGGAGGAGGCTGCTCCTGAGGAAGCTCCCTGTTGTCCGCCCCGCGAGGCTTGGCCCCTCGCGAGGGTCTTGAGCTTGAGCTGATGAAGCTGGGCTGCATTTGGGCCCCCACTCGAGCCACGCCGTAGGGCGTGGGAAGGCAAGTCTGGGGACCCCCGTTACCAGAACGCCGACAGCAGGCCCCCGAGGACGATGCCCTAGGATCACCACTCGGCATGAGCTCCTCAGCACTCGAGCCACAGGCGCCCGTCGGAGCTCGCCCTCCCGCACCTTCACCTGGGACGAGGTCGGCACCGGCGGCGAGGAAGGGAACCACGACAATGGTGTTCTTGCGGGACCCCACCGGGCCAATTGGGCGCAGCCCCCACTCATCAAAGGAAGGCATGCTCGCGGCAAATGCGGCTTTGTTCTCGCAGCGGTACAGTAGGCAGCTATTTCTGGGCATCTCGTTCGGCAGAGGGAAACCCGATAGGACCATGAGCACCATTTGTCGTGTCGCAAGAGGAAGCCCCTTCTCCTGAAACCTCATGTGGTCCTGGCTGCGGAGCAAGTCCCACATCCGGCGGGAGTGGTGCTGAAGTGGAGCGACTCGGCGCTTGATGAACTCCTTCACCACCATGGGCGCAGTCACGCCGCGGTCCTTCAACCACCTCAGCCTGGCCCAGACGGGGGCAAGGCGGGGACTCGTGAGCTTCTGATGGCCCCAGCCAGAGTTTGGAACAGCAGGCCCCATCGGAAATTGCAGCAGAGGGCTGAGCACGATGGCGTCAACAAACACCCATCATATACGAAACTCGCTCGTGGACAAAGGGAGCTCGAAGTCAATCCCCGCGCCCACTTTCACGGCCACGGCTTGGAAGCCCACGCACCCCGAGCTAATCCGGGGACCGGTCAGATGCAATGAGAAGAAATGGCGGAGGAGGGCCACGGAAGGAGCGATGCCCACCATGGCCTCGCACAAGAAGGCGAAGACGGCAAGAAGGGTCACAGATTGAGGGTCGAGATGAAGCATGTGGATCTGATAATGCTCGAGCACCACATTGAAGAAGGCGGAGAAGGGAGGAATCAGGCCAGCCCAGAGGGCATCAATGAAGATCAGGACCTCAGTGGCTGCCCGAGCCATGCGAGTGCGAGACACGGGCCAAGCCACCGTCTCTCCCCACTCGTTGAAACTGGAGGCAAGCATGGGGCGCACCTTGTACATGGCCTCGTCGTTGAGCACCATAGGCCAGCCGAGCGCAGGCTCAAAGGACGGAGCCGCAGTTGGCAAAGATAGAGGTTTCTTCCCCTTTTCAGCCTATTTCGGTGCCATGGTGATGAAGCAGGCGGAGCGCAAGTCAGATTGGAAGGGCAAAGCAGGGCCTCGAGGAAGCAGGGAGATTGGAGGAGCCAGGCATGGGCGAAGGAAGAATAAATGTGTGAGAGGCGGGGGCCACATAGCCAGGCGGATTCAAGGGCAGCGTGGGGAAGTGGAGGCGCCCACGTCCAATCAACCGCCACGTGTCAACCGAGGCCGCAGGCTTTTGGGGCCCGCGGTGCTCCTCACTTGACCCTTGGCTTCGCCGCGAAGCCAAGCCTGAGCGCGCCTTGGGCCCGGGGGCTACTGTCGGCGCTCTGGGAACGGGGGTCCCCAGACTTGCCTGCGTGCGGCCCACGGCGTGGCTAGGCCAGCAGGCCGTATGGCCCATCTTCATTAGCAAGGCATCCGAGACCCTCGCGAGGGGCCAAGCCTCGCGAGGCGGATGACACAAGACCTCCTTAGGATTGGCCTAGCCAGGCAGGCTCACGAGGAGTGGAGATATCAAGGCGAGGCAAATCTCACGACGCTCTCGTGACATGAGCCATGACGATCGGCACCAGGTGGACGCTAGGCGGGCGCCAGCGTGCACAGCGTCCTTGTTTCCTCTTTGGTGCTAAGGAGGCCAGCGCACGCGAGGAGTACCGATGCATCAGGCAAAGGTTGCCATATCAGTGCAATGAGACCAAGACCAGAAGGACGGCAAGACGGAGGTCATCTTCGAGCCTAAGACGGCGTCATGACCAGAGCCTTTTGCAGGCGAAGACCACTTTTGTCAGGATAGCTCGTACTAGCTGTACCCCTTCAAATTTGCCCGCCATTGTTGTCTCCCTTCCCGCTCAATATTTGGGGAGAGGACCAAGGCCTATATGAGTAGAGCTATCCACCACAGTAGGGGCATCTCATCTTAGCTTGATCCAATGTGATCGAGAGCCTACCCTAGCCACAAGAACACCTCAACCTCAGGAGGTTGTTCTTCTACTTGTACTGTTCATCATCAGCCCAAGAGGCAATCCACCACCACCACACTGGAGTAGGGTATTACACCACAACGGTGGCCCGAACCAGTATAAACCTCATGTCTTTCTGTGTTGTGAGTTCATAGAGTTCGTCCACGAGATCTAGCGAGCTAGGGCGTAGATCGGTAGGAGGGAAAGACTTTGCGCGCACCCCAGAGTTCGAACCTTAAGGGTTTGCCGGAACCCCACATCCAACAGTCGGGCCACATGCTCCATGTCCTCCTCGTCTTCCGGCAGCGTCCCTTGCGTCAGGTATTCCTTGAATTCCTTGATCCAGCATCCCTCCTGAGGTTCGAGCGCCAAGAGCAAGTGCACTCCCGAGGTTGGGCCGCAGGCCGGGGCTCCTGAAACAGGTGGTTGAGGGAGCTCCTCATGAGGTAGCGCTGTTCGTTAGAGCGGTGGCGTTGCTGATGGCTTGAAGAGCCGCTCCTCAAAGACGCCAGGCTCTTGGGGTAGCCGCTTGGATGCTCTTCTGGCGATGTCATCGGCTTCCTTGTTGGTAGCACGGGGCACATGCTGTATCTCCAGACCCAAGAATTGCTTCTCCATCTTGCGCACCTCCGTGAGGTAAGCCTCCATGTGCTCGTCCTTTGGCTCATAAACCTTGTTGGAGAAGTTGACGAGGAGCTGCAAGTCGCCCTTGATGGTGAGACCCCTCACCCCCAGGGCCACCGCACCCCTGAAGCCAGCTCTGAGGCCCTCGTACTCTGCTATGTTGTTGGAGGCCTTCTCGCCCTGCTAGAAACAGAGCTGCACGTCATAGTAGAGCTTGTCCTGGGTGGGTGAGATGAGCACCGCTCTAGCCCCCGCGCCCTGGCGTGAGAATGCACCGTCGAAGTACATGACCCAGTCATCCGGCGCTTCGCTTCCTGGTGATAGGGATTGGTCCTCGCCTGCCTCGAGCTCTGGGGCGTCAGTCAATTCAGCCACAAAATCTGCGAGCGCAGCCCCCTTGATGAACCTGGTTGTGCTGAACTCCAAGTCAAACGCATGCAGCTTGATGTTCAATTCAGCGAATCGCCCGGCAGCATTTGGGCTCCTGAGCACTCTTTCCAGTGGGTAAGCCGAGACGACCTTGATGGGGTGACCCTGGAAGTAGTGGCGCAGCTTGCACAAGGCCACTAGGAGCGTGAGCAGGATCTTCTGAGGCATGGGGTACCGTGCCCTCGCATCCTGCAGCACTGTGCTGACAAAGTACACCGGGTGCACGACGAGGGCGGGAGAGCTAACGAAGTCTTCGGCTTCCGGTAGCTGAGGTGTCTCAGCGAGGGCTTTTGGCTTCAGGTGCTTGGTGGTCCGCTGAAGCAGCTGCTGCTTCAGGAGCTTCGCCTTGGTGTCGTGCCGCTTCGCCCATCCTGGTGGTTCCCCCTGGCGGGCCCTTGATCCGCGCTTTCTCGAGGGCAACCAGCTTCTTGTTGGCGGAGTGGGGTGTGGCAGACAGGTAGAGCACCAAGGGCTCGAGGGGTCAAGGCGCCACCATCACTGGCGGGCTTGTCAGGTATCTCTTGAGGTCTTGAAATGCTTGGTCGGCTTCCGGAGTCAACTCGAATGGGCCCTTTTTCTTCATCAGCTTGAAGAACGGTAGGGCAAGCTCTCCCAGCTTGGATATAAAGCGGCCCAACAAAGTCACACGACCAGTAAGCTTCTACATCTCCTTGAGGGTCTGCGGCGGGCTCATGTCATTGATTGCCTTGACCTTCTCTGGGTTCGCCTCGATCCCTCTGTGAGATACGAGGAAACCCAGCAGCTTGCCAGAAGGGACACCGAACACGCACTTCTCCGGATTGAGACGTAAGTTCACCTAGCGTAGGCTTGCGAAAGTCTCCTCCAGATCTTGGATCAAGGTTCTCGCCTCCCGAGACTTTACCACGATGTCGTCGACGTAGGCCTCCGTGTTTCTCCCGATCTGCCGCCCTAAGGTGATGTGCATCAGCCGCTGAAAGGTCGCGCCCGCGTTGCACAGTCCGAAAGGCATGCAAGTATAGCAGTACACCCCACACGGGGTCAGGAAGGCGGTCTTCTCCACATCTTCTACCGCCATCTTGATCTGGTGGTAGCCTGAGAATGCATCTAGGAAGCACAGCATATCGCACTCTGTGGTGGAGTCGACGATCTGATCGATGCGTGGAAGCGGGAATGGATCTTGGGGGCAGGCTTTGTTGAGGTTGGTGAAGTCGACACACGTGCGCTCCTTCCCGCCTTTCTTCGGCACAACAACGGGGTTTGCCAGCCACTCGGGGTACCGAACTTCGCGAACGGCACCCGCCGCCTCCAGCTTGCGGGTTTCTTGGACGATGAAGGCCTGCTTCTCCGTGGAATGTCGTCTCGCCGCTTCTTCATAGGGCGTAAATTGGGGCACACCCTTAAGTGATGCCGAATCACCTCTCCCGGGACCCGCACCAGCTGCTTGGGTTCACATGCAAATATCTCCTTGTTTGCGTGCAAGAACTTCACCAACGCTGCCTCTTGGTCAGGGTCAAGGTCGGCACTTACGATAAAGGTGGCTCCTGAGGTCCCGTCCTCATCGACCGGCACCTGCTTGGTTTCTGCCGTGTCTTGGGTGAATAGCTGCTTCTTCTTGGTTGGCGTAGCTCCCCTGGCCTCGGAGGCGCCCACGCCGGCGGGCTGCGCTGCCGTGGCAGTCTTGAAAGCAAGCTTGAGTGCCAACCGAGCCTCCTTTGTGTCCCCCTCGACGGTGAGGACGCCCTTGCTCCCAGGCATCTTCATGAGGTTGTAAGCTAGATGGGTTGCTGCCATGAACTGGGCCAGAGCTGCGTACCCGAGGATGGTGTTGTACGGGAGGCCGATGCGGGAGATGTCGAAGTCGACCAACTCGGTGCGATAGTTTTCGCGCGTGCTGAAGGTGACAGGAAGGCGGATCTGTCCCAGGGAGTGGGCGATGCCGCCGCTAACTCCTGAGAAAGACTTGCTAAGGTGGAGCCGCTCGAGCGGTATGTCGTGAGCTCTGAAGTCTCGGCGGAACTCATCCCAGGTAATGACACGACCTCCTCTGGAATCTTTGTATTGCTGGAACCACTCAGCAGCTTGGTCCTTGAGTTGAAATGAAGCAAACTTGACAAAGTCCTCGGTCGACATTGCTACATTCAAAATGTTTGCAGATGTCCACAAGCCAATCGTCGGCCCTGTGGCCTCGGACTACGTAAACCGAAAGACTTCGGCTGATTAGCGAGGAACTGACTGAGGGTAGCAAAGTGCGGCTGGTTGCCTTGACCTTGATTTCCTTGATTGCCTTGCCCTTGGGTACGCTCTTGCAAGAGTTGCAAAATCATCTGAGCATTGGCATTGGTGGCTGCCATGATAGCTTGCCATGCCTCCGGAGGCGGAGGTGGAGGTGGAGGGTTCGACTAACTCTCATCATTGCGTTCCGGATTCAGACGCATTGGCGGAGCCATCCTGAAGAGGGTGACATCCGTTAGTACATGATAGACAGATTGACAAGTTGAATCAACGGATAGAAATTGCAACATATAGTCTTCACAATAAACATTTGAACAAGGATGAACGAATGAATTCAAAAAGCTAACATCACACGTCCATTAAGGTGAGAAGCCACTTGATTAAGGGTTGATGAAAAAAAAATAACAAGGTACGACTGGAACAAATAAGTGGTAAGGATTACCCAATCACAAACCAAATATCTGCGGGAAGAAATGCTAAGAGCTACTTGAATCCCACCTATAAACTCCGAAACTTTCTCGGTTATGCAATCTGGTGTTGGGGATACAGGGACACAAAATATATCACCCAAACTAACAATACCTAGATCCAATTGTATCCATCCGTCAACACATAACCAAGAAACCTTCGAAATCGTGGTACCTCGACCTTGAAAAGCATCCGTTATACGAGTCATGGCAATACTCCCGAGCTCGCCCCAAAGATTGGGTTATCGGGTTATCTCACCAACAACTGCATCGAAAGAGATTTCGATGTCGGCAAAACTCAGGTATTCAGAACTGCAACGATAAAATTGTGACGACAACACCTCGGAGCTCAACTCCCGGGACACCGCCACAACCCCTAAATGTCGAGGCACCAAGAACAATGTTCTCGTCACAAAACCATCGAACGATTCCAAGATACCAGCGTGATCCTAAATTTTTTAGTGAAATTTGAGGACAGGAGAGTCAAAACTTCTACGTCGGGGATACCTCACCAGAGCGATTTAAGGGACTGGGAGTAAAAAGAATCCTACTCTCCGATATATATAATCCTAAGACTCAAAATTTTTTTGTTCTAGACTCAACAACGCCTTGACAAACAATCAAGCAGGGGCTCCTAAGTCGGGATGGCTCGATTACCAACTTATAACGCCTCGATGCGGCTATATCTCCCACGTGTCGAAGCACAACTTAGAGGCATAACCGCATTGAAAGCAATGTCGCAAGTGAGGTAATCTTCACACAACCCATGTAATACATAAGGAAAGAGATACATAGTTGGCTTACGATCGCCACTTCACACAATACATAAATAAACATCCATCATTCAGATTACACTCAAGGTCCGACTACGGAACCAAAATAAAAGAAGATACCCCAAATGCTACACAGATCCCCGATCGTCCCAACTGGCTCCACTCATCGATCATCAGGAAAAGACACATAGTAATGACCACGTTCCTCGTCGAACTCCCACTTGAGCTCGGTTCGCCACCTGACCGCATCGTCGGCACTGCAACTGTTTTGGTAGAATCTGTGAGTCACGGGACTCAGCAATCTCACACCGCGAGATCAAGACTATTTAAGCTTATAGGAAGGACAGAGTTGTGAGGTGGAGCTGCAGCAAGTGACTAGCATATATGGTGGCTACATTCGCAAAAGAGAGCGAGAAGAGAAGCAAGGCACGGTCGTGAAGCTAGTAGCGATCAAGAAGTGATCCTGAACTACTTACGCCAAACATAACTCCAACACCGTGTTCACTTCCGGACTCCCGAGAAGAGACCATCACGGTTACACACGCGATTGATGTGTATTTTAATTAAGGTCAACTTCGGTTTTCTACAACCGACATTAACAAATTCCCATCTGCCTCATAACTGCGGGCACGGCTTTGAAAGATAATACCTGCAGGGTGTCCCAACTTAGCCCATTATAAGCTCTCACGGTCAATGAAGGATATTCCTTCTACGGGAAGACCCGATCAATCTCGGAATCCCGGACTACAAGACATTTCGACAGCAATAAAACAAGACCAGCAAAGCCGCCCGATTGTGCCGACAAATCCCGATAGGAGCTGCACATATCTCGTTCTGGCACATCCGGATGAGCAGTCCATACAACTAAAACCAGACCTCAAGTTTCCTTGAGGGGCGCTGCAGGGCTCTAGTTTGGGCCAGCACTCGAAGGAGCACTGGTCCGGGGTTAAAATAAAGATGACCCTCGGGCTCGCAAAACCCGGGGAAAAAGGCTTAGGTGGCAAATGGTAAAACCAATGTTGGGCCTTCTTTGGAGGAGTCTTATTCAAAGCGAACTGTCAAGGGGTCCCATAAATCACCCAACCGTAAGGAACGCAAAATCAAGGAACATAACACCGTATGACGGAAACTAGGGTGGCAAGAGTGGAACAAAACACCAGGCATAAGGCCGAGCCTTCCACCCTTTACCAAGTATATAGATGCATTAATTATAGTAGATATATTGTGATATCCCCAACAAGTAAACATGTTCCAACAAGGAACAACATCTCCATGTTCCAACAAGGAACAAACTTCATCTTCACCTGCAACTAGCAACGCTATAAGAGGGGTTGAGCAAAGCGGTAACATAGCCAATCAACGGTTTGCTAGGAAAGGATTGTTAGAGGTTTGACATTGAAATATGGGAGGCATGATATAGCAAGTGGTAGGCATCGTAGCATAGGCATAGCAAAAGAGCGAGCATCTAGCAAGCAAAGATAGAAGTGATTTCGAGGGTATGGTCATCTTGCGTGCAAAGTTCTCAGAGTTGTCGAAAGCTTGATCCTCGTAAGCGTTCTCAACAGGTTCCTCGCTCACGCACTCGCCTCCGGCTCTACCCAAAGCAAGAACACAAACAAAGGAACCACAATAAATCACGGTGCAATGCACAAGCAACATGATGCAAAACATGACATGATATGCGAGATGTGATATGCAATGCGTATGCGTGCTCGAAGGAAAATGATGAACCAGGCATCAACTTGGCAAACCAAGTATGCTGCTGAAAGATGAGATGATTTCGGTTGAAATCGATATAAAGATCACCGAATCGGATGCACGGTTTGCAAATGACAAGCAAACAAGAATGGCACACATCTGCCATTAACAGCATGATGCCACATAGCAAGCAACAAGAAATTAAGCTAATGCACCCAAACGTACCAACAACGCACATGGCAGTGATCTACTCAAGATGCTTGACAAAAATGAACACTGAGCTACGGCTAATTCACAACATAATAGGTCCAAACAAGCATGGCAAAAGTGCAAAACATATCAGCTTCACAGACTTAGGAAATTACTGAACATGGCAAGATCAGCATCAGGAAGCAATGTTCAGAGCAAGCAAACAGCATGCTACAGGAACTTATAATAGCAAAAAAAGGCATGGCATGAATCTACTCAAAGCATAGAACAAAAGTCCCTTACTGACCATGAGCCAAAAAGGATAAGAAAATATAATAACACCCATGTCAATACAGCAAGTTTCGTTAACAGATTCAGCAACAGGGCATGACAAAAACAGATAACAAGTAGGCATGTTTAAGAGCTCGATGCACTCACTACAGAGCATTTCATGATAATCTAAGCATACATACATCAAGAAGACATGGCATAGAATCTATACATGGCAAGAACAACATCATAGCATACACGGATCAACTACAACAACCTTGGCAAAATTGAATAACATGTAAACAATCTGCCAGGAAACATTTTATAGCAAAAGTAGAGCTCGATTGACTCAAGCTATGGCACTCCATAATTGCAAACAAAGGCATGGATGGATAGAGCATAACCATATGTTCAAAACATCCTTACTGAAGTATCTCAAAATATGCATGGATCTCTCGGTAGCATCAAGTGAACATGGCATAAAAATATCGCCAAAACAGGGGCTGAAATCAGCAGCATCAGGAAGCCTAGTTTGCATGCTTTTGCTAGTCACCACAGAGATCACAAAAATACATGGCATACACCCCTGGAAAGATGGCATGGCATATTACAAAACACATGTAGGACTCAAGACCATAGGGTGCACACATCAATCATGGCAAAATGACAAAGTGCATGTTCGTTAAGAAAGCGAAACTAACATCACATAGCCCTCTTCCAACAGCATTTCGGGCATCAAGATGAGCTCAAATGAAAATGATGCAATGAGATGAAATGATCTACTCTTCGAGGAGAACATTTTGACATATTGCACGCACGAAACGGAGCAATATGCAGAGAGTTATGGCATGACGAAAATGCAACGAAACTATCATAGAAAAGGACTTAGATGAATCGGGGGGAGAGAAGAAGTCAACTGCCTTGGATATCAGATCCGATCCGCTCGAGGTCGAGGCGGCCGAGCAGCTTCGCCGGAGCTGCGCGGAGGAGAGGAGAGGGCGGGTGGTGGCGGAGGCGCCGGAGAGGCGCCGCTGGCGGGATGGCGCGGCGGGCGCTGGACGGCGACGGGCCGGGCCGGACGCGGGCGCGGGCGGAGGCGGGCGGCGACGGCCGGGAGGGCGGCGGCGGGCGGGCGGCGACGGGAGGGCGGGCGGCGGAGGGCGCGCGGAGGGCGCTGCTGGCGGGAGGCGCTGCTGCGGCGACGGGGCATGGGCCAGCCGGGCTGTGCGTTCGTCCGGGGTGGCGGCGGGTTTCGTCCGGCGCGGACCGGACGTGTCCGGCGCGTGGAGGGAGCGGGGCTAGGGTTTGGGATCCGGATTTGGAGGGGGAGATGCATATTTATAGGTAGAAGGAGCTAGGAAGCTCCAAATGAGGTGCGGTTTTCGCCCACACGATCGTGATCCGACGACGGAGAGCATGGAAGTGACTTAGATGGGTTATTGGGCTGTTTTGGAGGGTGTTGGGCTGCAACTTAAAAGAGGCCTTTGCGAGAGTCACGGTTAACCGTTGGAGTACCAAACGAGCTCCAAATGACCGAAACTTGACAGGTGGTCTACCGTGGTGTACCAAGGCCACTTGACAAACCTCGGTCCATTCCGAGAAAGTTTAGTACCCGCCACGGAAAAATGTAAAAGGGGACGCGGGGACATAGGAGTGCCGGATTGCAAAACGGACAACGGGAAAATGCTCGAATCATGAGAAGAACACGTATGCAAATGAGATGCACATGATGACATGATATAAAATGCATGACATGGACAAAATGCAAAACGAAGACAAAAACCCAACCACGGAGGGAATATCATATCACAATGCCGAAAATGGCAAGAGTTGGAGTTACAAATATGGAAAGTTACATCCGGGTGTTACAACACTCCACCACTACAAGAGGATCTCGCCCGAGATCTAGGACTGAAAGAACTCCGGATATTCGAACGGAGGTGATCCTCGCGCCCCGGTGGCTTCTCGGTCGGAATGGTGTGACCACTTCACTTTAGGAATTTGATTGACTTGTTGCGAGTCTTGCGCCGGTTTCTTCAAGAATAGCAACGGGTGCTCATGATAGAGAGATCTTCTTGAAGGTCAATTTCTTGAAGTTGATAGTGCGTTCAGAGTCTTGAAGCACTTGCGAAGCTGTGACACATGAAACACATCGTGCACGTTCGCGAAGTTGGACGGAAGCTCAAGTTGATAGGCGAGATCGCCTCTTTTGCCAATGATCTTGAAAGGACCCACGATCTAGGGGCAAGCTTCCCTTTGATACCGGCGACGAGTGCCTTTCATTGAGAGACGCGAGGTAGACATGGTCTCCGATTTCAAAAGCCACATCACGGTGCTTGTCATCATAATAGCTCTTCCGGCGCGATTATGCGGCTTTGAGATTCTCACGAATGACTTTGCACATTTCTTCGCTTCGTGATCAAGTCGTTGCCAAGAAGTTGGCGTTCACATGTCGGACCAATTGAGAGGAGTACGGCACTTTCGCCATAGAGAATTTCGAATGGGGCCTTGCCCGAACTCGCTTGGAAGCTGTTGTTGTAGGAGAACTCGGCATATGGAAGACAATCTTCCCACTTCATACGAAGGAAATGACACAAGCCCCGAGCATATCTTCAAGGATTTGATTGACTCGCTCGACTTGGCCACTTGTTTGAGGATGGAAAGCTGTGCTGAAACGAATGTTGGTGCCCATGGCCTTCAAAAGAATCCCAAAACTTGGAGGTAAAGATGCTGCCACGGTCGAAGAGATCACTTGTGGAATGCCGTGCAAGGAGACAATCTGGAGGTGTATAGCTCGCCAACCGAGCTGCTGTGATGGATTCTTTGATAGGAAGAAAATGAGCCACTTTAGTAAGCTTGTCAATGACAACGAAGATAGCATCATTTCCACGCTTGGACTTTGGAAAACCAGTCACGAAGTCCATTTCAATATGATCAAACTTCCATTCGGAATAGCAAGAGGTTGGAGGAGACCAGCTGGTCGTTGGTGTTCTGCTTTCACTCTTCTGCAGACATCACACTCATTCACGAATTGAGCAATTTCTCGCTTCATTCGAGTCCACCAATATGACTGCTTGAGGTCATGGTACATCTTCGTACTTCCGGATGAATGGATAGAAGCGAATTGTGTGCCTCGCTCATAATGACTTTACATAGATCACCCTTAGGAACCACAATCCGGTCCTCAAGAAAAGAGTATCTTTGTCATCAATGTGGAAGCACTTGTACTTGAAATGCCCTTGTCGATACCATGTTTCACCTTTTTCACCATGGTATCCAGGAGTTGAGCCTCACGAATTTGGTCTTCCAAAGTAGGAGAGACTATGAGGTTGGCAAGAAAGCCTTGAGGAACAACTTGAAGATTCAGCTTATGGAAAGCTTCACAGAGATCCGTTAGAAGGGCTTGAGGATTAAACATTGCGATAAGCCTTCCTGCTCAAAGCATCTGCAATGACATTGGCCTTGCCGGAGTATATTCAATACTTGGGTTGTACTCTTGAATCATTTCGACCCATCGAGTTTGCACGAGGTTGAGGTTGGGTTGAGTGAAGATATACTTGAGACTCTTGTGATCGGTGAATATGTCCACTTTCCTTCCCAACAAGAGATGTCTCCATGTTATCAATGCATGGACAACTGCCGCCAACTCAAGATCGTGAGTGGGGTAGTTCTTTTCGTTGGGCTTCGGTGACGAGAGGTATAGGCCACAACTCTCTTCTCTTGCATTAACACAGCACCGAGACCTTGAAGAGAAGCATCACGAAAACTTGAATGGCTTGGATTCATCGGGAGGAGTCAAGGCAGAGCTGTGACGAGTTTCTCTTTGAGAGTATTGAAAGCAACGCCACACTCGGGAGACCGACATACTTCACATGCTTCGGAGGAGGTTGGAAAGAGGCTTTGCAATCTTAGAGAAGTTCTCAACGAATCTTCGCAATAGCTTGCAAGACCAAGAAAATCTGGAGCTGCTTGACATACGAGGAGGTTCCCAATTCACAACTGCAGACACCTTCTCGGGATTAACAGCGATGCCCTTGGCGGAGATGATATGACCAAGATAAAGCACTTCATCAAGCCAAAATTCACATTTGGAAAACTTAGATAGAATTGATGCTCTCTCGAGCTTGTCGAGCACCAATCACAAATGTTTGGCATGATCCTTCTTATTCTTGGAGAAGACCAAAATATCATCAAGATAGACCAAGACGAATTCATTGGTGTAGGGGTTGAAGATGAAGTTCATCATCCGAGAGAATGTTGGAGGAGCATTGACAAGGCGAAAGACATGACAAGTATATTCATAAGAACCAAAGCTTGTTCGAATGCTGTCTTGGGAATATCTTGTTCACGAATGCGAATCTGAGGATAACCCATACGAAGGTCAAGCTTGGAGAACAATTAGCACCTTTGAGTTGCTCGAAAAGCTCATTGATGTTGGGAAGTGGATACTTGTTCTTGATTGTCTTTTTATTCAATGGACGGTAATCGACGCAAAGTCGGTCCGTGCCATCCTTCTTCGGACAAAAGAACACCACAACCCCAAGGAGATGAACTCGGTCCGATCAAACCAGACGCTCTTGTTCATCGAGCTGCTTCTTCAATTCCTTCAGCTCATTAGGTCCAAGCTTGTATGGGCGCTTGCAAGCGGGTTCGATGCCGGGCTCAAGATCGATAACGAACTCAAGCGGCGGTGAGGAGGCATTCTGGAAGCTCTTCGGAAAGACATCTTGGTACTCACAAGCGATTGGAATCGAGAGATAGCATCCAATTCGCCCTTCTCATTGAGAGAAAACAACCGAATGGTTTCATCACGAGCGGCATAGATGATCACATCATTAGAAGAGTGAGTCAATTGAATTTCCCTGGCAGCACAATCAAGCTGAGCTTTGTGCTGAGAAAGCCAGTCCATCCCAAGAATAAGATCAATATCCGAGTCACCAAGGACAATTGGCTTAGCCATAAATCTATAATCGCCCATCTTGATACCGACATTCGGAACCATCACTCGAGAAGTCATTTCCCTAGCCGGAGAAACAATAGACAAAGGTCTCGGCAATACTTGAGTAACCAAATCATGCATAGCCACAAAAGGTCTTGAGATGAAAGAATGCGATGCACCAGTATCAAATAAGACTTTTGCAGAATATCATTAAACGAGAAAATTACCCATTTCACATCGGAGAGATTCCTCCGCTTGAGCTGCATTCATCATGTTCACCTTTGCAGACTTGGGATTATGCTTGACCTTTGCATTGCTGGAAGATTTACAGAGGAGGAGGCGGAAGGCGCCTTTGGTTGAAGCACTTGTTCGCATAGTGACCTTTTCGATGACATTTGTTGCAAGTCACCTCGAGAGCGGACGGTGGTAAGGAGCATTTGACCTTGGAGCTTGAGAATTAGACTTGTTACGATAGCTTTGGGTTGGGTGGGTGGGAAGATCCACGACCACCTGAGTTCTTCTCACGATAAGGCCGATTGAAACGGAGGAGGAGGAAGGTAGAACTTCTGCTGCTTAGCTGCCACTTGAGAGGAAGAAGAAGACTGAACTGCATCCCTGATTCTCTTCTTAGAAGCCTCACATTTGAGCTGGGCAGCTTCTTGCTTCAGTGCCATGTTGTAGAATTCATCATACTTTTCTGGCTCAAAAAGCACAAGAGCTAATTGCAGATCTTCTCTGAGACCACCTCTGAATTGATAGATCATACTCTTTTCATCAGGGACGTCTTGCTTAGCAAAGCGAGCGAGTTTCTGGAACTGGATATTGTATTGATACACAGACATGTTGCCTTGCTTGAGATTGCGGAACTCCTCACGCTTGCTCTCAACAACACTTTTCGGAATGTGGTGAGCTTTGAAGTCTCGGCGGAACTCATCCCATGTAATGACACGACCTCCTCTGGAATCTTTGTATTGCTGGAACCACTCAACAGCTTGGTCCTTGAGTTGAAACGAAGCAAACTTGACAAAGTCCTCAGGTCTGACATTGCTACATTCAAAATGTTTGCAGATGTCCACAAGCCAATCGTCGGCGTCTATGGCCTCGACACAGAAACTGAAAGACTTCGGCTGATTAGCGAGGAACTGACTGAGGGTAGCCAAGTGCGGCTGGTTGCCTTGACCTTGATTTCCTTGATTGCCTTGCCCTTGGTTACGATCTTGCAAGAGTTGCAAAATCATCTGAGCATTGGCATTGGTGGCTACCATGATAGCTTGCCATGCCTCCGGAGGCGGAGGTGGAGGTGGAGGGTTCGACTAACTCTCATCATTGCGTTCCGGATTCAGACGCGTTGGCGGAGCCATCCTGAAGAGGGTGACATCCGTTAGCACTTGATAGACAGATAGACAAGTTGAATCAACGGATAGAAATTGCAACATATAGTCTTCACAATAAACATTCGAACAAGGATGAACGAATGAATTCCAAAAGCTAACATCACACGTCCATTAAGGTGAGAAGCCACTTGATTAAGGGTTGATGAAAAAAATAACAAGGTACGACTGGAACAAATAAGTGGTAAGGATTACCCAATCACAAACCAAATATCTGCGGGAAGAAATGCTAAGAGCTACTTGAATCCCACCTATAAACTCGAAACTTTCTGGTTATGCAATCTGGTGTTGGGGATACAGGGACACAAAATATATCACCCAAACTAACAATACCTAGATCCATTTGTATCCATCCGTCAACACATAACCAAGAAACCTTCGAAATCGTGTACCTCGACCTTGAAAAGCATCCGTTATATGAGTCATGGCAATACTCGAGCTCGCCCGAAGATTGGGTTATCGGGTTATCTCACCAACAACTGTACAAAAGAGATTTCGATGTCGGCAAAACTCACGTATTCAGAATCTGCAACGATAAAATTGTGACGACAACACCTCGGAGCTCAACTCCGGGACACCGCCACAACCCCTAAATGTCGAGGCACCAAGAACAATGTTCTCGTCACAAAACCATCGGAACGATTCCAAGATACCAGCGTGATCCTAAATTTTTTAGTGAAATTTGAGGAGAGGAGAGTCAAAACTTCTCGTCGGGAGACCTCACCAGAGCGACGAAGGACTGGGGAGTAAAAAGAATCCTACTCTCCGATATATATAATCCTAAGACTCAAAACATTTTTTTCTAGACTCAACAACGCATGACAAACAATCAGCGGGGGCTCCTAAGTCGGGATGGCTCGATTACCAACTTATAGCGCCCTCGATGCGGCTATATCTCCCACGTGTCGAAGCACGACTTAGAGGCATAACCGCATTGAAAGCAATGTCGCAAGTGAGGTAATCTTCACACAACCCATGTAATACATAAGGAAAGAGATACATAGTTGGCTTACAATCGCCACTTCACACAATACATAAATAAACATCCATCATTCAGATTACACTCAAGGTCCGACTACGAACCAAAATAAAAGAAGATACCCCAAATGCTACACAGATCCCGATCGTCCCAACTGGCTCCACTATCGATCATCGGAAAAGACACATAGTAACGACCACGTTCCTCGTCGAACTCCCACTTGAGCTCGGTTGCGTCACCTGCACCGCATCGTCGGCACTGCAACTGTTTTGGTAGAATCTGTGAGTCACGGGACTCAGCAATCTCACACCCGCGAGATCAAGACTATTTAAGCTTATAGGAAGGACAGAGTTGTGAGGTGGAGCTGCAGCAGCGACTAGCATATATGGTGGCTACATTCGCAAAAGAGAGCGAGAAGAGAAGCAAGGCACGGTCGTGAAGCTAGTAGCGATCAAGAAGTGATCCTGAACTACTTACGTCAAACATAACTCCAACACGTGTTCACTTCCGGACTCCGCCGAGAAGAGACCATCACGGTTACACACGCGTTGATGTGTATTTTAATTAAGGTCAACTTCGGGTTTTCTACAACGGACATTAACAAATTCCCATCTGCCTCATAACGCGGGCACGGCTTTTGAAAGATAATACCTGCAGGGTGTCCCAACTTAGCCCATTATAAGCTCTCACGGTCAACGAAGGATATTCCTTCTACGGGAAGACCCGATCGATCTCGGAATCCCGGACTACAAGACATTTCGACAACAATAAAACAAGACCAGCAAAGCCGCCCGATTGTGCCGACAAATCCCGATAGGAGCTGCACATATCTCGTTCTCGTGGCACATCCGGATGAGCAGTCCATACAACTAAAACTAGACCTCAAGTTTCCTTGAGGGGCGCCTGACAGGGCTCTAGTTCGGCCAAGACTCGAAGGAGCACTGGTCCGGGGGGTTAAAATAAAGATGACCCTCGGGCTCGCGAAAACCGGGGAAAAAGGCTTAGGTGGCAAATGGTAAAACCAATGTTGGGCCTTCTTTGGAGGAGTCTTATTCAAAGCGAACTGTCAAGGGGTCCCATAAATCACCCAACGTGTAAGGAACGCAAAATCAAGGAACATAACACGGTATGACGGAAACTAGGGTGGCAAGAGTGGAACAAAACACGGGCATAAGGCCGAGCCTTCCACCCTTTACCAAGTATATAGATGCATTAATTATAGCAGATATATTGTGATATCCCCAACAAGTAAACATGTTCCAACAAGGAACAACATCTCCATGTTCCAACAAGGAACAAACTTCATCTTCACCTGCAACTAGCAACGCTATAAGAGGGGTTGAGCAAAGCGGTAACATAGCTAATCAACGGTTTGATAGGAAAGGATGGTTAGAGGTTTGACATGGCAATATGGGAGGCATGATATAGCAAGTGGTAGGCATCGTAGCATAGGCATAGCAAAAGAGCGAGCATCTAGCAAGCAAAGATAGAAGTGATTTCGAGGGTATGGTCATCTTGCCTGCAAAGTTCTCAAAGTTGTCGAAAGATTGATCCTCGTAAGCGCTCTCAACAGGTTCCTCGTTCACGTACTCGTCTCCCGGCTCTACCCAAAGCAAGAACACAAACAAAGGGACCACAATAAATCACGGTGCAATGCACAAGCAACATGATGCAAAACATGACATGATATGCGAGATGTGATATGCAATGCGTATGCGTGCTCCGGAAGGAAAATGATGAACCAGGCATCAAATTGGCAAACCAAGTATGCCGCTGGAAGGATGAGATGATTTCGGTTGAAATCGATATAAAGATCACCGGAATCGGATGCACGGTTTGCAAATGACAAGCAAAACAAGAATGGCACACATCTGCCATTAACAGCATGATGCCACATAGCAAGCAACAAGAAATTAACCTAATGCACCCAAACGTACCAACAAAGCACATGGCAGTGATCTACTCAAGATGCTTGACAAAAGATGAACACTGAGCTACGGCTAATTCACAACATAACAGGTCCAAACAAGCATGGCAAAAGTGCAAAACATATCAGCTTCACAGACTTGGGAAATTACTGAACATGGCAAGATCAGCATCAGGAAGCAATGTTCAGAGCAAGCAAACAGCATGCTACAGGAACTTATAATAGAAAAACAAGGCATGGCATGAATCTACTCAAAGCATAGAACAAAAGTCCCTTACTGACCATGAGCCAAAAAGGATCAGAAAATATAATAACACCCATGTCAATATAGCAAGTTTCATTAACAGATTCAGCAACAGGGTATGACAAAAACAGATAACAAGTAGGCATGTTTAAGTGCTCGATGCACTCACTAGAGAGCATTTCATGATAATATAAGAATACATACATTAAGAAGACATGTCATAGAATCTATACATGGCAAGAACAACATCATAGCATACACGGATCAACTACAACAACCTTGGCAAAATTGAATAACATGTAAACAATCTGCCAGGAAACATTTTATAGCAAAAGTAGAGCTCGATTGACTCAAGCTATGGCACTCCATAATTGCAAAAAAAGCCATGGATGGATAGAGCATAACCATATGTTCAAAACATCCATACTGAAGTATCTCAAAATATGCATGGATCTCTCGGTAGCATCAAGTGAACATGGCATAAAAATATCGCCAAAACAGGGGCTGAAATCAGCAGCATCAGGAAGCCTAGTTTGCATGCTTGTGCTAGTCACCACAGAGATCACAAAAATACATCGCATACACCCCTAGAAAGATGGCATAGCATGTTACAAAACACATGTAGGACTCAAGACCATAGGGTGCACACATCAATCATGGCAAAAATGACAAAAGTGCATGTTACGTTAAGAAAGCGAAACTAACATCACATAGCCCTCTTCCAACAGCATTTGGGCATCAAGATGAGCTCAAATGAAAATGATGCAATGAGATGAAATGATCTACTCTTCGAGGAACATTTTGAAATATTACACGCATTTAAACGGAGCAATATGCAGAGAGTTATGGCATGATGAAAATGCAACAAACTATCATAGAAAAGGACTTAGATGAATCGGGGGGAGAGAAGAAGTCAACCGCCTTGGATCTCAGATCCAATCCGGCTCGAGGTCGAGGCGGCCGGAGCAGCTCGCCGAAGCTGCGCCCGAGGAGAGGAGAGGCCGGGGTGGCGCGGGAGGCGCCGGAGAGAGGGCGGCGGCGGGCGGAAGACACGGCGACGGGCCGGGCCGGACGAGGCGCGGGCGGAGGCGGGCGGCGGCCGGGAGGGCGGCGGCGGGCGGCGGCGATCGAGGGAGGGAGGCGGAGGCTGTGGCGCAGAGGGGGGAGGCCGGTGTCTGAGACGTTGAGGGGGGCCTGAGCTCGGCGGGCCCGGGTGCGTGTGTGGCTGGGTGCTACGTGATGTGTGTTCGTCCGGCGGCGGCGGAGTTTTGTCGGCATGGACGGACGTGTCCAGGTGGAGGGAGCGGGGCTAGGGTTTCGGGATCCGGATTTGGAGGGGGAGATGCATATTTATAGGTAGAAGGAGCTAGGAAGCTCCAAATGAGGTGCAGTTTTCGCCCACACGATCGTGATCCGACGACGGAGAGCATGGAAGTGACTTAGATGGGTTATTGGGCTGTTTTGGAGGGGTGTTGGGCTGCAACTTAAAAGAGGCCTTTGCCAGAGTGCGGTTAACCGTTGGAGTAACAAACGAGCTCCAAATGACCCGAAACTTGATAGGTGGTCTACCGGTGGTGTACCAAGGCCACTTGACAAACCTCGGTCCATTCCGAGAAAGTTTAGTACCCGCTCACGGAAAAATGTAAAAGGGGACGCCGGGGGACATAGGAGTGCCGGATTGCAAAATGGACAACGGGGAAAATGCTCGGAATCATGAGACGAACACGTATGCAAATGAGATGCACATGATGACATGATATAAAATGCATGACATGGGCAAAATGCAAAACGAAAGACAAAAACCCAACCATGGAGGGAATATCATATCACAATGCCGAAAATGGCAAGAGTTGGAGTTACAAATATGGAAAGTTACATCCGGGGTGTTACACCGGCGCCGCCGTCGATGAGGGTCTTTGTGATGGCCACGTTGCAGAAGGTGGGCGTGCAAAGCATTGGGAGAATACCCGAGCTGGCGGTGGTAACGGGGTGGTCCGCTGAGTCGAAGGTAAGGTCGGCCTCAGGCGCGGCCCAGCCCGGGGGAACCCCCGGCCGCTTGGAGGCCGCACCGACCTAGCGAAGGAATGACTTGATGTGACGATCCGAGGGTGGCGCCTGTGAGCTGCCAAGGAGGGCCGCAACCGCGTGGGGTGTCAATGTCGTGAAGCGTGCAATGAAGAGACCGCGCAGCTCCTCCCAAGATGCCACATGGATCCGGGGAGGTTGAGCAGCCAGGCGTGCGTTGCACCTGCTAGGGCCATGGGAAGCTAGTTGGCCATGACCTTGTCGTCGCCCCCGGCCTTAAGGACGGCCTCCTCGTACGCTAGCAGAAAAGCCGACGGGTCCGTCACGCCGTCGTAGCGCGGCGGCATCTCCGGCTTGAACTTGGGCGGCCACTGCACTTACCGCAGGGCGGGGGCCAAGGCTCGGAGCCCCCTGGCCCTGTCGTTGGTATCGGTCGTCGGAGCCGGGAGCGAGATGCCTGCCATGGGGGCTAAGCGCGATGGTGGCGGAGCACGGATCGACGGAAGGAAAGCTATGGCACACCCCTACCTGGCGCGCCAAATGTCGGATCTCAGTTTCCGGCAAAACCCTTAAGGTTCGAACTCTGGGGTGCGCGCGAAGATCTCTCCCCCACAGCTCACGCCCTCTCACGCTTTGCAATCTCTAGGATAGCTCGCCGAACCAAAATAACACAAAGACACAAGATTTATACTGGTTCGGGCCACCGTTGCGGTGTAATACCCTACTCCAGTGTGGTGGTGGTGGATTGCCTCTTGGGCTAGGGATGAACAGTACAAGGGGAAGAACAGCCTCCTGAGGTGAGGTGTTCTTGTGCTTGGTGAACTTGAGGGTGTCCGGATCCGATCCCTCCTACTTTGGTTGCTAGTCCTATTTATAGAGGCCATGGTCCTCTTCCCAAATATTGAGCGGGAAGGGATCCCACAACGACCAATTTGAAAGGGGACAGCTAGCACGGCTTATCCTGACAAAAGTAGTCTTCGCCTACCAAAGGCTCTGGTGGTGACGCCATCTTGGGCTCCATGATGACCTCCGTCTTGCCGTCCTGCTGGTCTTGGTCTCGTTGCACCAATAGGGAAACCTGTGTTCGACGCCTCGGTACTCCTCGCCTGTGCTTGCCCCCTTAGCACCAAAGGGGAAACAAGGACACTGTGTGTGCTGGCAACCGCCTGGCGCCTGCCTGGCCTTGGTCGTCATGGCTCACACGTCACGAGAACCTCGCGAGCTTTGCCTTGCCTTTATCTCTTTGCCCCTCGTGAGCCAGCCTAGTGAGGCCGCTCCCGAGGAGGTCTTGCATCGTCCACCTCGCGAGGCTTGGCCCCTCGGAGGGTCTTGAAAGCTTGTTGATGAAAATGGGTCGTACGGGCCCGATAGCAGAGCCACACCGTGGGCCCCAGGCAGGCAAGTCTAGGGACCCCCATTGCCAGAACGCTGACAAATTGAGTGCTTAAAATTATTACAAAGTTGTTGGCAAATAGATTGCAAAGAGTTATACTAAAGATGGTGCACATTAACCAACATGGCTTCCTCAAAAAACAGAGTGATTCAAGACTGTCTAGGATGGGAATATGAGTATATTCACCAATGTCACAAGTCAAAGGAAGAGATGTTAGTAATTAAACTAGATTTTGAAAAAGCTTTCTACACTATTGAACATCAAGCAATCATTGTTATATTCAGAGCAAAGGGCTTTGGAGAAAAATGGATTTCCTGGATGCAACTAATCTTTTCATCTGCATCATCAGCTATGATGTTAAATGGAGTACCTCGGAAATTTTTACATCAGAAGAGGAGTGAGACAGGGAGATCCTTACTCTCCATTAATATTTGTTCTGGCTGCTAATTTGCTACAATCTATACTCATCAAAGCCATGAGACTAAATCTTATCACTCCACCACTACAAATCAACTCATGCCCTGATTTCCTAATAGTACAGTATGCAGATGACACCCTGGTTATCATGCAAGCAAATGCTAGACAATTCATATGCCATAAAGCACTATTAAATATTTTTGCCTCAGCAACTGGACTTAAGGTCAACTATCAAAAATCAATCATGGTTCCTGTTAACATTGCAGAAGACATAATAGATCTTTTCACAAACACATTGCAATGTGTGCCAGGGGACATTTTCCTTTTACTTATCTAGGACTTCCTCTGGGAATATACAAACCAACTGTGGAACAATGTCTTGCTCTTGTTAACAGGATTGCTAAGATATTAGCTGGTATATCTACTTTCATGACTCAGGCAGGAAGGTTGTTGCTGGTTAAATCACTGCTTGCATCACTATAAGTCTTCTTCATGTGTTGTTTGGACATACCTATCACCATTAAGAAACAAATAATTAAGTATTTAAGGCATTGTCTTTGGAGAAGCCCTGATATGCAAGAACACAGACCAACACTGGTGGCTTGGCACACAGTCTGTAGACCCAAAAGTCAAGGAGGATTGGGGGTCATGGACATTTACACACAAAACAAAACACTGCTTATGAAAAATCTACAGAAGTTCTTCAACAGACATGACATACCTTGGGTCAACTTAATTTGGGAGACTTATTACAGTAATGGGCAACCTCCTGGAGATCATAAGGTGGGCTCCTTCTGGTGGAAATCAAACCTATCACTTTAATGTGGGAGACGGTAAAAGTGCATTCCTCTGGGATGATCTATGGCATCAATCTGTCCTCAGGCACAAATTCCATCACTTGCATTCATTTGTAAAAAATCCACAATTAAATGTCCAGCAAGTGATTACCACTGAATATCGTCAGGGCCTGTTCTACTTACCTCTGACAACACAAGCATATCAGGAATTTTTATAAATGGAGGACATATGTATCTCTTTGAGACAATCTGAATACTTGGACTCAGTGGACGCATGAAGTTACATATGGGGAAATGAATTCTATTCCTCCATTAAAGCATACAATGTACTGATTGGACAGAAGCAAACTCCACCTCACCTTAACTAGATTTGGAAGAGCTCATGTCGGCCTGAACGTAAGGTATTTTGTTGGATGCTGCACTATAAAAAAATACACTTCCGTGATGATACGTGCTTGTCATAGTAGGTCACGTTTTCAGTCATGCATGTACATCCATGAAGATTTTATGATAGAATCAAGATAGTCATACCTGTGCTGTCGTAGACGTGCTCCATGACATCACCAAAATTACCATCACAGAAGTGTCCACTTCCATGACGATAAATCGCGCGTCACAGAAGTGCTTTCGTCAAGGGTGACTGACATGTGGCATCGACCATAACGGGTCATCGTTAAGCTATCGAGTTCCGGTTTGGATCCGATAACCCGTTAATAGCCTGGACCTATCGGGATTTTCCATGTGTAAAATTATCAATGGCCAGAGTAACCACGTGTCGGCTCACCTTTGGGACAGATGTCATCCACTCATTGGACCGAAGACGCCTATGATTCATCGACACGTGGCACAGCCCAATAGAGGCCCATTCCAGTGAAAAGGCCGGCCCTTTTGACTTGGTCAAAAGGTAGCGGTCCGGCCCACGGAAAGCCTGTTAACGGCCTATTGGCATATATCCCATTTATAGCCCGCTAACTCACGACCAATCGGAATTTGGCCCAGTAGCTTCATCTGGGCCGCCCAATATGATACCTGCCCGTTGTAACTTCTGGCTCATGTATGGCCCATGACGTCTTTCAGCCAATAGGAGGCCCTTTGTAACTCTGGCCCATTAAAGGCCCAAGATGAAGCAGGCCCATAATGAACAGTGTATCGCTTTATACCCATGAACAACTCATTATTCCATCGGCCGTTTCCAGCCCGTGTTAACTTCGGCCTTCTAAGGGCCCATTTATTCTTGGGCTCATTTCTCGAATTCGGTTAGTTACGGTCTGTTACTGGCCTATTCCGTTTGTGGTCCAAATTCAGCCCGTGGTTACATTCGGCCCATTTGTGGCCCGTTAACTCGTTGGGCTGTTTTCCTAGCGTTATCAAATATGGCCTTTTAAACGACACATTATGGTCCACGAATAGTATGTCCCATGTTTGGTGAAATGATTATACGCCCCGTAGAAGGCCCATGGATCCTAGGGCCCGTAGGAGGCCAAAGGATCCTACGGCCCGTAGAAGTGCCATGGATCATACAGCCCGTAGAAGGCCCATGGATCCTACGGCCCGCAGGAGGCCCATGGTTACAATAGTCCGCCTGTTGCCATGGTTATTGTGGCCTAGTTACCAAAAATAGGTTATTGTGGCCACTACAAAAACATGGAAAAAGAACTGCAGTGACTACAAGCAAACAACTAAACAAGACAATAAGGAAATAAATGAGCAAGCAACTAACGCTAGGCTATTACGGCTATTAGACATATTACATCCAGTGGGCATAAAAGTCCACCACTAGTGTAAATATAGGGAATAAAGCAGCATATTACATACGCTGGCCGTCTAAATTGGCCACTAGTGCAAATAAACGCGGCAGCAAAACAAGTCCATAACTAAAACAACTTCAGAACATCTCAAGAAACGTTATCATGGGTATCCACCATGCTGGCAATTAGCTTAGCAAGATTATTAGCTTTGTCCTATTTGGTGCTAAAATCCTCCAACGCTTGTTGTTGCACCAAAAAGTATGCATCTGAATGCTCGGGGACTTCATGATCATACGCTTCTTGTTGCAGCACCGCTGATCGATGTCTTTCAGCTTTTATTTGAGACTCAAGAAACCGAACTGATTCAGAGAGTGAATTTGAATAGGTTGTGCCAGCGGTAGTGGCCAGTAACTCAAACACTAAACCAAGACATGACTTTAGGGTTGTCTCACTATCTTCAAGATAGTTTTCCTTAGTTGTTTTATCAGCTTTGTTGGAGACCAACAAGGATGCCTCACTATCCTGTACCTTATATGCATTACTTCCTTTACCATTGCTTAATAAGTCACTCTTCCCCAATATTTTGCCAGCATTCTAAAAGAAAAAACAAGCAGACATATAACAGGTTTAGCATGTACTAGTATATGAAACTCATTTCGGTGAACCAGTTCATTAGTAAGGTGGACAAGATTAAACTACCGAGTCTTCTATTGCCAAGTAGTACATTATAGAAGCATCAAACAAACATATATCTATGTCCTATGGTCACCGCTTTTTCTTGCCAAATCAAAATAGAGACACGGTTCAGATCATATATCAGTTCAAGAGAAAGCAGCACTAAAAGAATACAAAGCGTGGGAAACTAAACGGCACAACAAGATTTCAGATGGGTACCACGGGTGTACATGTACAACAACACTATTGGCTTTGTTGTGATGCTAGTAATGTGCATGATATGAGAAGTCAACTGTATACACAATTGAAATTGAAAATAAAATAGACAGAGCTATTTATAAGAGCAAACCTGTCAAATAAACATGCTTAAACATACCTGTTGTGCCATTGGAGTTTCGATTGGATCCTTCAATTTAAAATAAGTTTGTATGAGTAAATACAGTGATACAAGAGCAAAGCAGTATGCACAATAGCAATGGAATCTTAAATGAGAACAGTTGTTCTTAAGGTTTAAGCACTTGTTTTACATGAACATAGTACAATCAGCCGCAAGCATATAGTACTTAAAAAAATGAGCTCATAGACCTTACCACATTCTTGGTTCAGGACTAGTACAGAACAAGGTGTTCCCAGTCATCATCCAGTAAATGGGCCTCAGGAGAACGTAAGGGAATTTGATGAGTTTTCTGCCAGTGAAGTAGGTTTTCTTCAGGAAATTCTGATACTGCCACCAAGCATTCTTGAAGATGGCAGAGGTATTAGCACAGATTACCTCATCCTGAGTTTCCAAATCGGCCCTTCTCTATAGAGAAAAATTGGAAATTTTGCTGTATTGTAACCATCATGGAGGTAGAATGTATGGGACAAAGCAAAGTAATTGCCACGAATAAGATTACTTACATATAACTCCTGGAAAAACACCTACAACTGGCATTTTCCTTCATCTTCAGTATAATACTTCCATGATGGGAAGATACGCACATAGGATTTAACAACATAAAATGTGATAGATGCTAAGCTATTAATGGCTGGTTGTGCTTCCTCCACAGGAATAGGTGTACTAACTTGTGGAGTTGGGGTTTGCCGTGGGAGTACTGGCGCTTTGGGTACTGGAGCTGCCTTACTAACTGCTCTTGTTTGGCAGCTCGGTGGTGGAGATGGTTTTGTATCAACAGGAACTCGGTTACTATCTGCTAGGGTTGTGGTTAGATTGGGTGAATCTGATTCTCTGTCCATCGCAGTAGGGGTACAATCTGCGAGAGTCTGCGTTATGTGTGGTAGGGCTGGTCTCGTGCATGTACAATCGGGGTGCTACCTCCACCAAGAGGTAGCATTGTTTTATTTGAAGACCATGTTTTTACTCCGCTAGATACTGCCATCACCCGCTCCAATTCAAATGGCTTATAAACAGGAAACATAGTTGAATGTACAGACATTGTATGAGAGACAGATGCAATAGATAGTGTGGAAAAAAGAGGGCATGAAATAGTTGACATGTATATTGTTTAACTAAAACAGATAACATGGCATAATTTCACATATATGATATTTATCTAAACTGGATAGTATAGCATAACAAAATTCAAAGATATGATGACTAACCAAACAAGATCGCATGACATAATTCTAAGTAATCAGGATGGTATGATTTAATTCACATATGTGATTTATATGCTAAGCAGAGGGCATTTTCATATATGATGTCTGAACTAAGAACATGGTGTTGAATATTGTGTGTATGATGTCTAAACTATGCAATGCAAGACACCATATGCATGATATGAGCAGTATAACCGTGCCAAGTTAGAGCATACACCTCGGTGGGGGAATAGGACTGGTCATCTGTCTCTGAATCCATCTCTGAGGAGCTATCGGGACCCAGCAAGAGATCTGCTTCGACAGGTAGCACTATCTGCTCTGAAGGCCTTATTTTCACTCCAGATTTTTCCATCACCTACTCAAATGGTTGATTCACAGGAATAGTAGTTTAATATACAAACATTGTCGACAAATGAAAATGTAATGACGAAAAGGACGGGCAAGGTATCATCCAAATATATGATGTGTGGTTAAACATGATGGCATTGCACATTTCACATATATTATGGCTCGCTAAAAGACATGAGACTGCATAATTCCCATATATGATATAGAAACTAAACACGTGGCATTACAGAACATGTCTAAGCTAAGGAGATTACATATATGATGTCAAAAGTAGGCACTACAAGGCAACATATGCATGATATGACCAATATCATCTTGCTAAGTTAGAGCAAACACCTTGGGGGGTAAATAGGAGTGGTCAGCTGTGTCTGAATCCGCCTTAGAATAGATATCTTCCTATGGATTACAATCTGGAGAGGGGGGAGGGTTTGCCATTGAACCCACCATGGAGTGATGTCTGCATGACATTGTATTGCCGCACAAAACACTTCTCTTTTTCTCTACATGTTCAGCATCACTGTGTACAATATCTGACCTACATACAAAAAAAATATAGTGAGATTATGTAAGGAGAGCATGCAGAAATATGGAGTGATGGTAACAACCAGTGGATGGATCCAAAAATAATGATAGCAGGCTGATGATTGCTTTAATTTTATAAAAAGACATATGATGATTGCTTTACTATTTGTTTCCCACCCAAGATGAACAAAATAGGCATACCCTACGTGAACCAGATATTAGACAGAAATACTATTCATTGCTGCCTCGATATGTGCCCCACAACTAATTTAGAACTTAAGTTTGAACATTAATTTGGACCTGACTTGGAGTCTAAGAGGTAAACAGGACGATAAAATAACAGGTAATATTAAGCAATGCATAACATAAGAAGAAACAAAAGAGTGCGACCTCTCTTGTCGACCCGTGTACTCCTCAGGTTCATCTGCTGAGTCGATGATGGCGATACCGTTGCAGTGGGTGCCAGCGGTAGGGAAGGAGATCTGACGCAGCAAAAAAAGGTCAGGATTCGTGATGTCTAGTTTGGTGGTCGCTTCTGTCGATGGAGCAGCTCACGTGAGGTGGACGACATCGCGGCAGGAGCAGGACAAACCACACAAAGTTTTGTTCGAGACCTACCTGTGACTGAAGTAATTCTATAAGGGCTCCTTTGGCTTGCATGATTCTAAAAACGCTGGGATAGGAAAAACACCGGAATAGTATAGGAATGCACAAGGGAAACAGAGCATTTGTAAACACAGGATTTCTGTCAACTTGGGTGTTTGGTTCACAGGAATTGGAAGAGCATAGGAATGCAAAGAAACATTGCCAAATTAAAGTGAATCCATATGAAAGCATGTACAATTAGAATGTTATTCTGCCACTAATGCACTTGGTCTTGTTTTCATGCATAGGATTTTGAAAAGTAGGTCCAGGTGGATGTTTTGCTCTCTTCCTTTCAACAAAATGCATGAATAATTGAATAATAGAGGGCCATAGGAAAATTACCTATTTCTATGTTTTTCCTTTGAACCAAAATAGCACTAATGGATCGACATGAATGTAGAGTAATAAGTGATGCAACAAGTGTACAACCTCTTTGCCGTAGCCGTGTCGACCTCATCATCATTGGGTTGGTCGCTGAAGAAGTTGAGGTAGAGGTGGCTCTCGGAGGTGTGTAGGAAGATCTGAGGAATCTGTAGACGGCGTCCAGGGCACTGCAATGTTGTGATGGATGGTTCCGTCATTGGAGCAGCTCCGGTGAGCCGTAAGACGTCGAGGCTGAAGAAGTACAACACAGACAACGTCAATCTAAGGTGGGGTTCTAATAGCATCGCCACAAGATGATGTAAAATAGATTACCAAAAAGTGATATATGTAAAAGTTACATCACCAAAAAACACCTAACTACAAGAGATGACATAAAACCTGTTGACTCTGAACTTAACTGTCGAAGCTGAAATCTACTGCGGAATCTGAATGTTACTGTCGGAACTGAATGCAATAGTAGCAGAGAGGCACTTCACTTGTAATTTAGGGAGGGCATGCAGTTCATCTTCAACCTACACGCCCATGAGCCGTTAGCCACCACCGGCTGAACCGTCGGCCCCCGCCACCCGCAGCTGGCGGTGCTCCCGCACCGCCTCGCCGCCCCGAAACAACTCCCCACTGCCGGTCTGCCGCCACCCCGGCCAGCCCACTAGCCCCCCGCCCCCCGCGCCGAGCTTTTTCTCTGGCGATACCCACGTCACCGCCCCACCACCGCGCCCCACCCTGAACCCTAAGACAGATAGTGGGGCACCTCTCCGACGAGCACCCCTCCCCGCTGCTGGTGGTTCTTCCTTAACTCGGTGAGCCCTCCCCCACCACCTGAAAATCCCTGACCCAAAAGTCGATTCAATCGAATGAAGTGTAGCTAAATCAGACCAAAGCAGCAGCACGAGTGAGGGGGAGAGCAGCAGCGCGAGCGAGCGAGAGCCGGAGCAGCAGCAGCAGATCTGGCTGGTATGGACGCCGCCACCGAGCTGCCGTGGAGATGTCGCCCACGGTGCCGGCTTCGAGGTAGCCGCGCCATGAGGTGCGGGATGGAGAACGTCGGCGCTGGGAGGTTGAGTTAAGGAGAAGGTGCGATGCTATGAGTGTACAACCTCTTTGGTGGCGCCGAGTAGGCCTCGGCTTCGTCCGAGGAGTCAGTGAGGATGTTGCGGTTCCAGTGGAGCAGGTTAAGGCGGCGATATGGGGATGGAGCAGCCCTGATAGATGAGGCGATTGTTGGAGCAGCTCCTTGGAGGTGGAGGACGAGGCGGCCGAACCGGCGGGACGACAAGATGGACGACGGATCCTCATCCAAGGAGGTGGATGAGGGACGTCGAGATGTTGCGGTGGATGACGTCTTCAGGGAAGAGGCTCCGACTGGGCAGCGGTGAGGTGGCGGACGGAGGAGGGTGGGGTTTCGCGGCTGTAGCAGAGAGGTTATGGCGGCCTGGGATTTTGAATGGTCAAAAGGAGGCGATGGGAGGGGCAAACCATGACTTAGGGACGCGGTTGTACAAAATGTAGGGTGTGTTACAAAAGTACCCCAGCGATTTGAACTAGCGGCCCTTTTGGTTCAGGGTTAGAAGGGGGGTTTCGTGTGTCAGGAATTGGCAGCCGGAGGGAGTTTTCGCGCGCGTTGTAGTTTTGGGATAGGAAGGCACGGGTTGTGAAGGCGCGAGTTTTGGGAGCACGATATCTGAATTTTTGGGATATAACAAGGCGCCGGTTGAATTTTAGGGACAAGCCGAACGTGTAATATTGTACTTGTACGTACCAAATCGATTCGCACTTCCCTCAACGAGAAAATGAAAGAAAAATAAAAATATTCACACCACACAAAGAGAGAGTCTTCTCGCGTTTTACTATACAAATGCTACTCAAAGCTATGAATATATGTTATGTCCAATTAATTTTTTTCGCTCGCTGTATAATGCATGTAACCTACTAATACCAACATTTTAGTGCATTCCAAATGTCTATACTACCGCTGTCGCTGTCGAGGTGGATCCGGCGAGTCGGCGATCTTGGCCTTCGGGGTGGAAAGTGCATGGTGGTTGCACCCCCACCGATTTCGTCGCCACCGGCTCGTGCTTGGCAGTCCTACCGCGGCAGTGATGTACTCAGTTGTCGCGGAGTGTCGCCGTTGGCAAAGCCGATGAGACTCTGAATGGTGGCCCTCCATTCATCGACCTTGTTGGCTGTTGGAGGGTAATCCAGGAGCAGTTGAGCTCTCGCTAAAGCTTCTGCTGGAGTGGTGGGTGGCAGTGGCGAACGGCGCGAGGAGCGGGATATGCTCGGACTTCTAACTAGGTTAGAAGGAGCAGTATCCCGTCCAGGCGACCGTGCCTCGCTCATGCCAGCATGTTGGCGTGCATGCTGGTCTTGAGGACCCCGAGATCCCCCAGCTCGATCTTGGTCCAACGAGCGAATGGTACTGTGAATACCATGACGCTGTCGGTCCCGCGCCTCCTGAGATGGGCGCGGTGCATGTACGGATGCCGAGGTCTACGCAGCCTTGTCCTTGGACTTGGCAGCGCCGTGGGCTCCCTCGTCGACGCCCGCTCTTCCGCCGGTGTCTACCCCACCACCCATTTTCTCTGGTGGTGGTGGGATCGATGTGGACGGCTCTGCTGCCGCCGAAGCCTTCTTCTTCGGTGGCATGTCGATGAAGACGATGAAGATCTAGCTCTTGCGAACGCCGGATCAGGTTCACACAATCTCGACGCCCCCTACCCGGCGCGCCAAAGATGTCGGGGAAGCTGATCTGGCCCACGAACACCTATGGGACCGGCGGACCGAGCCCCTTTCTGTTCGGCGGGGGGCGGAGGTCGCACGAAGAGCAGATCGAGGCGATGCACACGAGCAGTTTACCCAGCTTCGGAGCTCTCCAGAGAGATAACACTCCTACTGCTGCATGTATGAGTGTATTGTGTTCTTGCTAGGGAGCGCTGAGTGCTACAGTACACACCAGCTGCTAACGAGACCTAGCGTGGGTGCTTTCTGGTTACGAACCTTTCGAACCCCCCTCTATGTTGCGCATGGGCCTCCTTTTATATGCTCAAGGGGTCACCGACAGGTGGCAACGTAGACAAGGGCAAAAATGGAAAAGGAATGCGGTTGGTACAGCTACTTGTACAGTGTATCATACCTAACCCTGACGGCAGGGGACAAAGGCATTAAATGCCCGTCTACGTCGCCCAAACAGTGCAAACAGGGACCGTCAGGGGCGCCACCGCTTGCCACGATGGCAATCTTGTCAGTGCCGCTTGCCACCGAGCTCCGCTGGCCGCACAGCCTCTTGCCACGCGCGCCTGGAAGGGTCCCAGGGAGACACGTTGGTGGGTGTGCTGGAGCGCAGGAACTGAGTGGTGGTTTGCATGCAAGCGCCTGCTGCATGATCGTTGTCTTGTCGCGTCCGGAAGCTTGTCGCTCACCAGGCCTTCCCGGCAAGCTCCTCTTGCCGGGGCCTTGTCTCCTAGGCTTGAATACTTTGTTCTTGAATGGCTCCAAAGGAACCACGGAGGACCTTGGCGGTCACCCGGCAAGCCTTGCCGCGGGGTGCTGCAACTGCCCGTGCACGAGTTCGGGATACTAGGGTACCCCTACTCTAGTATACCGACATAATTGTTCTTCATTTAAATGTGGGTCATGCATTCTTCGTTTAAATTAGGCAATGGGATCTCTATGGAAAACATTGACCAAAGTAGATTGTGCCAAGTAGATGGTATCTTTGTATTTGCATTTTGAGAAAATAGTGATGGTCTGTTTTCCTATCATATTAATTACTGCACTGGGTTCAATTTGTGATGTTTGCAAGTCAAATTAATTTCCATATGTGCAGCAAAATGAAAAATATATATAATGCATCTAGACTTTCCACTGATCATACCAAAGATAAGCTAAAAACGCAATGAAAAGAACTGGTTGGCGTATTACATGGAGCTTATATTCACAGGTGCTTATTTTCTTAGGATAACTCGTAATAACCGTCCCTAAGAAACTTGGCTAATAGAACTGGCATACAAATAACATGTCACGATGATTGCAATGGAGGAGTGACGTACCATAGCACAATCGTATAGGCTCACCATTGCCTCTCCTTTTTTTGCGATGTTCCATGAAATTGCCACATACATCTTGTACTTTTTCATTGTGTAACCCTATCTGCAAGTTGACACGGCTAATTTCAGACATCTCTACATGATACTACATTGCATATCCCTTGCGCATATTTAAACCACCAATTAATGATTGTGTGTGTACCATAAACTAGCCATGACTTTGTATGCTGGACTGGCAGGCACTCTAAGGGACCCTAATGTAATGCACTGGAATTCCTACATGCCACCTACGATTTTGTGTAATGTACTGCCCCTGTTCCTAAATATATGTCTTTTTAGAGATTCCAGTATGGACCACATACAGATGTATATAGATGCATTTTCGAGTGTAGATTCACTCATTTTGCTCCGTATGTAGCCTATAGTGGAATCTCTAGAAAGACTTATATTTAGGAACGGAGGTACGAGGTAGTATCATGTATGACATCTACATATCTAATATAGCAGCCAGTAGTAGAAATCATTGTCTGCACAAAGTATCTGGTGAAAATCCTAGCAAAGCACTGGCGAGTACGTAACAATAGAGAGAGAGAGAGAGAGAGAGAGAGAGAGAGAGAGAGAGAGAGACGCTTACAAGATCATAGCAATGCCTCAGTCCAGGATCTTGGTTGGCCAAGCTGTTAGATCCAAAAGAAACATCGTACTTGTAGTTTTTACCAGCTGCATAACAGGTAACAATGACCGGTTAGTATATTTGAAGTACATCGGGCGGTGATCTTTGGACGGGTTTAAAGGTGACAAGTACCTAGGTCGTGGCGGGTGCTTGGCATCTCTCCAGACGGTGGGAATCAGGTTAGAAACGTCGAGGTTGATGACGACGCGCTGGCTGTCGGGGTCCGGTAAGGAGATTTAGAACCGTCGAGTAGGGTGTTTGTGGAGCGGCTCCGGTAGGGTGGACTACGGTGTGGGCGAAGCGGATCTGTGGCCGTGGACGAGGGCGTAGGTGAAGCTGCTCCGGTGGTTGGGTTAAGGATGGTGTCGACGACGCGGATCTGCGGTCGTGGACGGGGCGTCAGAAGCTGCTCCGGTGGTTGGGTTAAGGATGGTGTCGACGATGCGGATCTGCTTCCGTGGACGAGGCGTCAGAAGCTGCTCCGGTGGTTGGGTTAAGGGTGGTGTCGACGATGCGGATATGCGGCCGTGGACGGGGCGTCAGAAGCTGCTCCGGTAGGTTGGATGAGGGTGTGAGGAAGCGGATCTGAGGCCATGGACTTGTGAGTTGGCAAAGCGGCCCTGGTAGGGTTGAGAATGGTATAGGCAGAGCTACTCCGGTAGGGTTGACGTTGGTGTCGGTGAAGCGGCTCCGGTAGGGTTGAGGAAGGTGTCGGCGAAGCGCCTCCGGTAGGGTTGAGGAAGGTGTCGGCGAAGAGGATCAGAGGCCGTCGCCGGGGGTGTTGGTGGGGCGGCTCCGGGTGGTGTGGACGAAGCGTCTCCGGTGGGGAGTACGAATGAGCCGCTGGAGATGCGCGGCGGTTGACGAGAGTACCGGTGAAGCAGATCGATGTCGTGGACAAGGCCGCACCTTGAATGGGCTGTAATGCAGTGGTGGATGAGCAGTCTACTTGTTTCTAGGTGAGGTGGGAGGGTAGATGCGGCCGCAGGCAGATCCGGCGAGGTGGGCGCTTGTTGGCGATGAATGGGCTATGGTACGCGGTGGATGAGCAGTCTAGGGTTTTGAGAGGGGAGGGGAGAAAGGCGATGAAGTACAGACGGCGTGATGTAAGATGCTCTGGTGCTGTGGAGTTAGTCGTTTTTGCGGGAGGAGGGGAGAGGAAATGGGGGTGGCGTGTAGTGGGGGGAACTGGAAGTTACCAAAGCAGCCCCGACCTATCATGTAGATGAGGGCGGTATTGTAACTGTTGGTCTTCGTGCACCAAGGACAAAAGGGGGATTTCGCATCCTAAGACTAAGGTGGCAGAAATTTTAGAAGGAGGCGGGAGATTTTGCCGCCAGCGGGATTGTTCGTATCCAGTTTCAACTAATTTTGGACCATGCTAGCGGGAAGGTCATGCTAGACTGTGTACACGGGGCACACGTCAGCAGTTAATAACTGGTGTGAACTCCACCCCAGAAAAAAAGACAATAACTCGGGATGATGCGCCGATAACTTGGCCGTTCACACGGGCGCGGCCAATCGTACGGGTGTAGTGGCGCGTTCACAAAAAAAGGGATCAAACGCTCAGCCTATGTATTTCTCGTGTAAATAGATAATTTAGTGCCATTGGTTATTTACTTTAAATATAATGCATTGACGTGTTAGTGTAGAGGCGCACAAAAAGAAAGAAATGGATATTGTAGTTAGCTACTTAAAAGTGTTACCTCATATGATTACATAGCATCCATTTCATAAATTGCGTAACCGTTGAATTCATATAGGAATATTACATATATATTACTTCAAAATAGAAACTTAAATCACCCAAGACTAATGAATTTGAATGCAAGAGTAACAATGGTGCATGTGCATGATAGCTATATTGGTTGTTTGAAGAAACATCAACGTAACTTTGGCATGCACAACTGAAAAGGTTTATTTAAATAGAAAAAATGTGATATGTGAGTGTCCAATCTTTATAGCGTTGAATCGATATTGTATGCGTTTGGCCACGATACGAAGTAGATATTGACTTATGTTCAAGCGATGCACGCCCACGGTCGCTAGATAGTGATACGTGAATGAATTGTGCAATCTCTCTCACACGCATACATATCTCATTTCCTGTGGGCATCGGAATCACACACGCGCGCCGTGTATTTCTCTCCCTCCGTCGGTGAAATTAAATCTTTCTACCCGCCCCTACAAGTCTCTCACACGAAACACACACGCTCTCTATGTCTAACACGCCCACCCCTTTAATTCCGCCCACCCACAGCCACTAATGTCTCAAAGTATAATAATGTCTCTCACACATATGCTATCTACCTATCCCTTAATATAGCTAGATATGTGTCACACAAACTCCTTCTCCCTACTAGCACGATGCCCATGTGCGTTGCACGGAACATCAAGATGCATTTGTATGAGAAGTTTATCTTGTGGGGGAAAAGGATGAACGAGGGAATGCCTTGTTTGCAAATCCGGAGAGGGGTGCGGGTATCTTTTTGCTAAATTGCCATATTTTCCTTCACGTCCGTCGGATATAAATCAGATGGCCTATATTGCAGGATGGCAGGAACACCATCATCACCAACTCTGTTTTTTTATAAGAGTAGAGATATGTGAATGTCACTGCCCCTCCCCCCCCCACACACACACTTCCCAACACCGAAGGAGTAGGGTGACACCTCGATCTTGATACTAATCTATCGACTGGCTTCTCTCTCAAACATACACACACACACTACCCGGCACCGAAGGAGTAGGGTGACACCTCGATCTTGATACTAATCTATCGACTGGATTCTCTCTCAAACATACACACACACACTACCCGACACTGAAGGAGTAGGGTGGCACATCGATCTTGATAATAATCTATCGACTCCTCTTTCAAACACACACACACACACACACTCACACACACTTGCTAGTTGTGCCTCTGTGCCTACCGCGCACACTCTCGATACGTCTTTCTCTCCCTCCCGCCCCGCCAACAATGACAGCAGAAGGGTGACAACTCGATCTGATCATAATCTGTCAATTGGTTTCTCTCTCAAATATTGTGTCTCGGTGCCTCACTCGGTAGCCCCCTTGATATGTAGACTTCTCGCGCGTGCACAACCGTAGTGGCGATGACGCTGAACCCAGCGTGCCTTGTTTTTACCGGCCTCATGTGATAGTTTTCACCCTCTTTTCTGTTAATTAACAAGGAAACCTTTTCTTTGTTACTACTCCCTCCATTCCAAAATAGATGACTCAACTTTGTACTAACTTTAGTATAAAGTTGGGTCATCTATTTTGGAACGGAGGGAGTACTAGTGAATCTGAAATCATTCGGGGCAGACATAAAACATATCACCTCAACCCAATTATCGCAGCAACTACTTTAAAAGAAATTAGCTAGTTGCCCGTGCGTTGCACGGAACATCAAGATGCATTTGTATGAGTAGTTTATCTTGTGAGAGAAAAGGCTGAACGAGGGAAGGCCTTATTTGTGAACGTGGAGAGATGTGCGGGTATATTTTTGCAAAATTGTCATAGTTTCTTTCCTATCCGTTAGATATAAATCCGACGGCCTATATTGCAGGATGGCACGCACACCATCATCACCAACTCTGTTTTCTACTCCCTCCGTCCGAAAATACTTGTCATCAAAATGGATAAAAATAGATGTATCTAAAACTAAAATATGTCTAGATACATTTCCTTTTATCCATTTTGATGACAAGTATTTCCGGACGGAGGGAGTATTTGTCTTTTTAGAGATTTCAACAAGTGACTATGACCGGACCTTACCAACACACTCAAAAAAGTAGTCCATAATTTTGATGTTACCCTCTTTTCTTGGCGGTGCAGTGCCATCTGGATACCTCATGAATAAATCAAGGACAAATCTGACCCCTTCATGAAAAGACATACGTAGCAAAATGAGTGAATCTACACTCTAAAATATGTCTACATACACATCTGTATGTGGTAGTCCATTTGAAATCTAAAAAAGATAAATATTTAGGAATGAATGGAGTATATATAAGAGTAGACATGGAGGTATATCTCCAGCATGGTCTACAACAAAAATGTGTTGGGCTGGTTAGCGCCGGATGCTCGCAACGCGATGACATGAGTTCGAATTCTGTCTTTTAACTTTAGATTTGTATATTATATATTACTCTACTTATTTAATATATACTTCCTTCGCTACTATACTGACAGTGGAACCCACAGAGTACTTAGAATATTAAGGATGGACTTGTTTCTTTTTAACTTTCTGTACAAAGCTGTAGCCACCCTGCAAGTCACGTGTACACTGTACATGCAATTAACTTTCTATAGAGGGGCAATCATACAGGCAATTAACTCAAATGGATTGGATGTCACTCTATTATTTCCAGCATAAAGAGCATCTCCAACGGCAGCGGCAAATTTCCTCCCGCTTCCTTCCGCGGAGGACGACATCAAATGCCAGCGGCATACATTTTTACAACTCTAACCAACGAGATGAAATTCGTGCAAACACGGACTGATTTCATATAAGCATGAAGGATTTCGTATAAAAAAGGCAGATCTTCATATAAACATGATGGATTTCATTACAATTACATGAACTAAGAGGTGCCAATCTGGCTCTCTTGTATAATTAATACTCCCTCCGTCCGGAAATACTTGTCCTAGAAATGGATATATCTAGACTTATTTTAGTTCTAAATGGCGCTTGTGATCCCTTTGTCTCCCTCATGTCCGCCGACACTTGCGGGGTCGACGAAGGTCCTCGGAAGAGACGAAGCAGCAAAGAAACCACCTGAATCTGCAGTCGTCACCTCTGCGGTGGCCTTCATGGGTCCCAAGTGGCGGCGGCCTCCCGTGTTGTACTTCTCCTCGATGATGGCGGCGGACAGGGAGAAGCTGGCCACCGAGTGGTCGCTCTCCATGCACCCGGCTTCTGTCTCTGCCTGCATGGCGCTGCCTTGAGCACGGAGGCGCGCACACAGACACGGGAAGCGCGCCACCGCAGACACTAGTGGCGCTGATGCGACGCAGCAGCAGCGACGGCGCCCGTACCGGCGTGCTCGCCGCCGTGCCGGCGTGGAGCAACTCGCCACTCCTCATCGAGCTGAACTGGAGCGGCGAGTTGCTGAACCACGCGCCTGCTTGGGGCGGCAACTGGCTCCGTCGGGCCAAGCGAGGTTGGTGAAGCACCGAGCGGCCTCGCCCGTATCCGGAGGGCTCGGCGGGCCACCCAGCCGGGTAATATGCCGGAGAACGGCTCATCGGAAGCCATCGGAAGGGTGGAGAAAATGGTGAAGGAGGAGATGGGGGAGTGGAGGAGGGGTGCGATTTTTGCCCGCTGTCTGTCTGGCCTCGTGTAAATAGAGGGCGGACGGTAGGAGCTTGGCCAGCGTCTGGCCTCGTTTAAACTGAGGGCGGACGGGAGGAGCTCGGTCGGTGTTGCGTTTAATTCCGGCCCGCTCATGAACGGACGTGTGGCCGGAGTAGGATTCTTGGTTTGCATGCAGGTTTAAGGGAGGGGTTTAATGGAGGCGCCGGGCGTGCAGCGGGCGGTGCAGTACTATTCGATTTGACAACATTACTGAGCCGTCAAATCACAAAGGCCCTCGCCTCTCGTGAAACCGACCGAGCTAGACTGCCCCGCCCTCTAGCCTTTTAAAAAATGTATATAATCCACTTTTGTACAATAGTAGTATCGATGGATTGCGCCATGGAGCAAAACTTGAAATAAAAAAAAGGTGGTACATATAGAGAGCGCTCGTGAACTATGTGTCATACATGGCAATAAATAAAGTACTACATGATACTTATATGATACATGGCGCAGGAGTACTAAGTATTATTAATACAGTTTTGCTAGAACTCATCTAGATGAGATATAATTTGGTCTCATTCATCTTTTATAGCCATTGGATGTGATGCTATAAGATGCGTGTGTCTTGGCGTGGGTTGTATTTGTTCTTGTGCAACTAATCGACCACTTTGCATGTCATGTTTGATAGTCTCAAGTCATTAAAAGCATACAAGCCCCACATCTCTTCTTGGTTGATTCCTCTATTTATGTCAAAAAATAAGAAACAACGTGAGAGTTAATGCACCACGCCTATGTGTTAGACTAGCCACAATGGTGAGTAACATACACTAGTAACATACACATATCCCTAGACTATGTTACTACCTTCATAGTGGGTACTACCTCCGTCCTGGTAGTATATTAGGAGTATATCAAAAAATAGTGATTTGTTTCAAGTTTGTGAACAAATACTACTATTCTACTATTCTACTACTTTGGATCCGTCGCAACGCACGGGCACATTGCTAATAAGAGGAAAAGGCCTGCCATGTTCGCGTCGCACCCCCACACGCCCGAGAATATGGAGTACAACACGGCCCGTCCGGCACGACACATAGCTTAGGGAAGGCATGTTGCCTAGCAGTGGCGGAGCTTGAAGCAAAACGTTGGGCGTGCCAGTCTAGCCAGGCTATAGAAATTACCCTTGCGTTGACGTTCCATGCCTCAAAACTGGATGTACAACTACGAAAATCCTGCTAGGTTGGGCGGGCCAGGGCACATGTTGGCCCTCACGTAGCTCCGCCCCTGTGCCTGGCATTTTCACTTTCATGTGGGACCGCCCGTTGAGCAAACCGACACCCCGCCAGCCGCCGGGTTGGAAATCAGAAACAAGGGGAAGATCTAGCTGTAGCACGGAAGCCAAGAAATTTTGTGTCAGACGGGGCTCGTTGATAGAGTAGGAGCATTCTGTATTAGTACCACTCCTACCAAGTTTTTTCTCCTAATACTATTATATTACTAGTACTACTCTAGATACGTGCACGGCACAACATCGTAGGAACAACAAACGGGAAGATCTTGTTTTGGGTGATTTATCTTTTTTTCAATCAACGTAGTATGAATAATATGATGTGGGGGGCACCGATGAAGCTTATGTGGCTTGGTTGCATGGCTACGGAAGGTTAGAGAAAAATAAATAGATAATGTGTTTAGAGTGCACTCCACTAAATAGATATACTTTGGATCCATTGCAACGGACCGGCACATCTATATCTATACCCCCTATATAGTGTCTGAATAACTTTGAAAGTTGGTCGTTGGATGAAGCCAATCCGACGGTACAAATATGGCAAATCCGAGCACTAGTGGCCATTGGATATCATCCACCAGATTCTGCCACATGTATAATCTAGAAGACTCCATGGTTGAACTTAATTCATGACTAAATTTGCCACAACTATGCTCAGGCAAAGTTATTAATAAGTTCTTCAAAATGAGAGCCACAAGTTGACAAGCCTAAGGGAATCTTGCCACATTTTTCGTGTGTATGTCATGTGGGGCCAGTGGGGCTTGCCTAAGGTGTGGCTTGAACAAAACACTCACCTAAGTTAATCAAACTTGTCTAACCTTACATTCCACCAAATTTTGCCACAAGTTGGCAAGCCTAAGGGAATCTTGCCACATTTTTTGTGTGTATGTCATGTGGGGCCAGTGTGGCTTGCCCAAGGTGTGGCTTGAACAAAACACTCACCTAAGTTAATCAAACTTGCCTAACCTTACATTCCACCAGATTTTGCCACAAGTTGGCAAGCCTAAGGGAATCTTGCCACATTTTTTGTGTGTATGTCATGTGCTGCCAGTGTGGCTTGCCTAAGGTGTGTCTTGAACCAAACACTCACCTAAGTTAATCAAACTTACCTAACCTTACATTCCACCAAATTTTGCCACATGTTAGAATCCAGAAAACTACACATGTAGAAGCATAATGCACAAACCACCAGAATTTCATGCGTGCAATGCACGTGTACCTTCCTACTAGTACTAGTAGTAGTAAGAAACAAATTCCAGTTTTGGCACGAGCTCGTACTGCGGGAGCACCACAAGGCCTGCCGCAGGAGTTACATTTTCCTCTCGGGGCCCACGGGACCGAACTTCAGTGGCTTAGTGCCCGACCTATGAGTCAATGACATGTGGGCCTTAAATGCGGCTGGCCCACATGTCATTCTCATGGTGGTGGCGTGGTTCGCGACTCACTTGTGCGAGATGAACCGGCCGGTGGTGGCGTGGCGTGGCGAGGGTACCACACTGGGTGGCGTCGGGCGTTCGAGGCGAGATGGCCACACGGCAGGTACTACCTGTAGTACATAAGTACTCCAGCTGAGGATTGATGCCCGGGACGAAATGTGTCACAGCCGCTGGATGAAAATTTGATGGTGCGGGAGTACGGATCGGAGCACAGCAGCGGAGCAGGCAAACCGCGTCCAATCGGGTGTGTTTGTGGTATAAAGTTGATGGTCTCCGCAGTTCAGCTGGCCCGCATGTCATGCACACAAAGGCAGAGGAGCGGTGGGGCCGAGAGGGATGAGGGGCACGAAAAATCCTACCATTCTGTCACTGACATGTGGGACCCATAAGTGTGGGTCCCACCTTTCAGTGAAGGAAAGGCAGGGCAAGGCAGTGATAGCCACGTCAGAGGATCCATGTCCACGTCGGGGGACATCGTGCCATGGGTTGGAGCGGCGTCGTGGGAATCGCGTGTGGGTGTGGCAGTGGTAGAAACAAGAAACATGATGGTCGCCGTGGTTCAACTTCCATGGACAAGCTGTCGTGCCTGCTGACACATGTGTATCAAAACTAGAGTCTTTATATTTCAAGCACGTGAACAAGTATTATTCTAGTAGTTTGGATCCATTGCAATGCACTGGCCAGCAGATTGGTAGTAGTAGTGTCCATCTCTGTCTCTAGAGGCCTTCCCTCATTCATCATTTTCTCTCACAAGATAAACTACTCATACAAATGCATCTCGATGTTCCCTGGAACGCACGAGGATGTTTCCTTGGGGGTCTCTCCAACGCGGCGTGGCCGTAGTTGCAAGTTGACGCCCCTTGAGATGCCGACGTCGAGGGGCACTTGGATTTCCTCCGATGAGCAGGTAAGATGAGTTTGATCATGTAGTAAATGCATTCTAAAGACTACTTCAGTGTCCATTTCCTAATTCTCCCCCTGCCCACTGTTTCACAGGCTAGGCTCGGTGCGAGTGGAGATTGGCTTGCATATGTACGGGAGGGTACCAACATCAATTTGCACAACATTTACAACGGTGACACCGTTCCCGTAGCAACTTTGTCCAACATTGGGATCAGCCATGCAACGGGCCACCGCATGAATTGGTATGATGGAACCACGGTGAGATTGAATAAAAGATAGCACGAACCTTGCACATGGCGGTCAAAGGTGGACCATGTTGTCTGCGGCCGATTTGTTGCCGTACGAGTAGGAAGACGTTGTGCTCCTTTCTAACCGCATCTTCGCAGTGACAAACCAGGGGACTTATTTTGTATGGGACACATCCTACGATATACTCCCTCTCTCCTAGTTTATTTGTTATGAATCTTTTCGTTTTATAAGTTTCAAATTCAAATTTAGAGCTCCCCATCACATGTTGAGATTAAAACGTCCATTAAATCGTCTCGTGGATGTATAGTAAAGAAACAAATCTCGAGTTTGGAACGAGTTCGTGTTGCGGGAGCACCACAAGCCCTGGCGCAGGAGTTACATTCCCCTCTCAGGGCCTTCGGGACTAAGCTTCAGCGCCTTACTACAACTACCTTTGAGTCAATAACATGTGGACCCGATAGGTGACTGGTCCACATGTAATGCTCCCAAGGCGAGAGGCGATGGGGCCAAGAGGGGTGAGCCGCAGGTCAGGGGACGTGTGGTTTCATGGATTCGAGCGGCGTTGTGGGAATCGCGGGTGGCTGTGGTAGAAACTTCATGCTCGCCGCATTTTAGGTGGCCCACATGTCGTGCACAAAAAGGCAGAGGGGCGGTGCGGCCGAGAGGGGTGAGGTGCACGTCGGGGAGCGTGGTGCCGTGGGTTGGACAGGCATCGTGGGAATCATGAGATGAAACGTGATGGTCGCCGTAGTTGAACTTCCATGGACAAGCTGTCATGTCTACGGACACATGCATTGTATACCGATCACTGGAAGGAGTACTAGATAAAGCTATATATGCGGATAAATAGTTCCTTATAGTCAAGCGGACCCACGCTACTACTCTGTTCCAAAGACATGCACACCATCGAAATAGTCCATCTATATCAATGTACACCGAGAGGGAATAATTTTTTTTACAAGAGAGGAAATAGTTCATCCATCCATAATGCCCTCCTGCTAGTGCAGCGTTTTGTTCTTCTTCTTCTTCTTCTTCTTCTTCTTCTTCTTCTTCTTCTTCTTCTTCTTCTTCTTCTTCTTCTTCTTCTTCTTCTTCTTGTTCTCATTCTCTATGGGAGAAGGCTTCGCAACAAGCTCTTTGGACCTTGCAGCTATCTCGAAACTCACACGGGCATCGATGGCAGCATATTTTATCCGCTCGTACGTCAAGGGATAATTCTCCCATCCAGACGACCTTAATGCCACCGTCTCGCCACCCTTCTGAAGATTTGTACCGAGCACAAAATTTGCTACGTCGAATAGAGATGGTGTCTGTGTAGCACAATCTTCTATAGGAATTTTGATTCTGGTGTGTAGGTCAGCGATGCTTTTCAAATCAAGGTTGTACGGCTCCAGCTTCTGTTTGTCCCCTTTGATGGCTGCCCCACAGAAGTATACGTCCTCCCGAGACAAGAAATCGTGAAGCTCACCTGGTATGGAGGGCGAGTGTATGATGTGGTACACCAAAACATCATCTTCGAGGCACAACTGAAGGACGGCGGCGCGCTGGATCTTCCCAGGGGCATGCTCTGTGTACTCTGCGTCGAGACCGATGACCCTCGTCTCTAACTTTTTGAGGGAGTTGGATACATTGTTGATCCACTGCCGAACAACCCTTGGGTGGACGGTGACGGTGGCAACTATGCGCATCGAGCCTTCGACGAGGACATGTTGGACGCTAAAAACCTGCATCTCGATCTCTTTCGCCATTTGGAACCGCTGGAACGGAGGGCTATGGTTTGGAGAATTAGGATTAGATGGCTAGTCTAACTGAAGTAGTAGATGATTATTTAAAGAGGTTAAAACAATGTGAACGCAGTGGGGTTTGGATGCAAATGAAGACGAAGGGGAGGTGAAGAAGCCGAGGCGAATCGGTTCCCAATGGAGAAGTAAATGGGAGAAGTGGCGTGTAGGCAGTTGATTAGACGGCTAGGTAGACTAAACGAAAAGGCTATGCGGGTAGACTGAGGAGTCGTACATGTTCGTGTACGTGCCCATCCTTCCTGATAGGTGGGACCTATGCAAACAGATAAAAAATGTGTCGTAGCTTTTTTTTTCAGTCCGCGAGTGGGAGACACAACATTCTCTGGTTAAGGAATACTCCCTCCGTTTAGGTGAGTATAAGTCACCTTATGAAAATCAGGTTTTCCCAAAACTTTTAGGCATGGAGCATTAACTTCCTGCTCGATCCCCTCCCAGCCTCGTTAGCCAGCGTTCTCTTCCTCTACTGCCGCGTTCTACCTTTCCATTTTTCCTCTTCTCAAGTGTGGAACGATCTGCATGCCGTCCTTGATGCACCAGAACGACCAATGCATGCATCGCGGCAAGGCATTGATTGGGCATGCACGAGAATTTGGTTCTTCTCACAATATGGATGATACCTGAACGATGAAGTGAACAGGCATGCTAGCACAGGAGACCTATTTCCGCTATACAATACTGGAGTACTCATGTTCCTACTAGTAGTAGTAGCAGTACAACTGTGGTACACTTGATGGTCAAAATACTATTCATACGGTCCTCACAGTGAAGTGACAACACCCTGCGCCTGACACTAGTCCAGGCGAGGCGGCGTATTCGGGTTACCAAAGTCAGCCTCACCACATGCCTTTGTGCGATCTGTCACCGCCGATGTACAGCACATTGGCTCCTCGCCTCGTCTCCCTCTCCGCTCCCATAGCACCACTCCATCTCCATCTCCTTCTTCGCCTCCGTCTCCGTCTACATCTCACTGTGCCCCCGTGTACCTTCGCCTCCCTTGCCTCCCCCAGTACCACTATTCCCTCGCTAGCCGCTCCAGCACCGACATCCTTCTCCCCCGTAAATCAAACCCCCTTCCAAACTCCACCATGGCCGAACGCGAACCGCGCAGCATCCATATGAGCCGCGATTGGAGCAATCTCCCCAGTGACATCCTCGACCTCTGTTGTTCGTGTATGGATATGTTGACCGCCCTGCGGCTGGCTACATGCTCGAGGGACATGCACACGACCATCGTTGAAGCGAGGCCTAAGCTTTTCAAGACACCCTGCTTGTTGCTATCTGGTCTTGCGAGATTGGCTCACCATGATACGGAGGCGTGCATGATGCCCCTCGACTTCAATCCGATCTCCATTAGCCGAAACTTCTTTGCAGGTATGTAGTGTGTCGCCGTACATCATTTCCCTCGACATCGATCCGATCACCATCGCCCGAAACTTCTTGGCAGGTATGTACTGGGTCGGCATGAACTCCCACTGGATGGCTGCCTTCAGAGAAGACGGTAAAAAGTTGGTGCTCGTGAACTTCCAGACCTCCCATGAGATTATCCTTCCTCCGTTGGATTATATAGAGTATTACCATCGCGGTCCAAGTCATCTAGATTACTACGTCAGTTGGACGGACCTTGTTTTGCATAAGATTGTAATCTGCCAAGTACCCACACGACATGCGAATTACGCAGACTTCAAGCTAATTGCCTTGTTCGACCACGGACTCGCCTATCTTTACGCCGGTGCCTTTTTAGCTGGAGACAACTCGGCTCGCAGTGGATCATCGTCAAAGCTGATACACACTTCTGTGCTGCTATTGAACACAATGGCATCATCTACGCGATCGTCAAAGCAGATGGCACCACGTTTTGTTGGGAGTGCGTGTGTAAGTTGTTTCCGTCTCATCTTAATGATGACGCCATGACACAGTTTGAACTTTTTTTGATGATTGGCATATCCCTGTTTGAGCAGAATTTGAGTAGAACTATGGCAATATATTAGAGACGCCGTAAATCAGCTATATTTGGAATGAGTTAATTCATGCGACTGTGACCATGTCCTTACAACCAATTTGTACCCTGAATAATCAAACGGTTAGGAATATATGGATATTATCCTTATTTTACAGTAATCTATATACTACTACTATGAGTGTGTATCAATGGCCATGTTAGTTTCCTCATTTTCATGATGTAGAAACATGCACCACACTGTTGGTTTCATCTAACCATACATTAGGGAAGTAAATGTGCATACGGAGAACTCTATATTTGGAAGTAGTGAAATCCTGCAATGCTTACCATGTGTACATACCTATATTCGCCCTTCAAAGAATCAATGACTAGAATAATATTCTCACAAAAAATTTGCCCACGTAACACGAGTATATAACAATGCATGGTCTGTTAGTTACCTTGAAGAATTTGTTTGTGAGGACAGAACATGATTACATAACATGCATGACATGGTAGTTTCCTGTGAAGAATCGATTGCGAGATAACATGAGTATAACCATGCATGGCACTTCTATATTTTGAACCCAGTATACATTTCCTGTATTTTCCTCCCGGCCCAACAGGACATATCAATGCTGTTTCTTGCATTATCCTACTCATACTCTGAATAATGCTGATCTTACATTAACAATGCCTGTCCTTTTTGATTTGATGAAGTGTCCCTACAGTTACTGCCCTTTGTAATTACACCACCTTTGCCAAAAACAAGGAAGCACAACTGGTTCCTCGCTCGATCAGACGACAGCAAAGGACTGATGATCATTCGGACACATGAGCCGGAAAAGTTATATTGCAAAAACCCCACTGTATACAAGCACCGTGTAATACGTGAGTATCCGTACAGTGGCTGTTACGTCTATGAGCAAGATACCAGCTTGTTGGTGCCTTTAGGATTTTTTAGTTGGAGGCGGGTAAACAGCCTTAGTTCACACTCTCTGTTTCTCGGACTCAATTATCCGATTAACCAGGGAATCACCATTGGCAAGGACCTTGATGGTAGAGAGGCTCTATTTGCTATGGAAAACTGTGTCTACACGGCGAGCCCTAGGAGTTCGGGAGCATACTCCTCTGATTGTCAACGATACAGCCTACAGCCAAAAGAAGGTGAGAATGACAAAGGCATCCGGATTAACTTTGATCCTTGGATGTCTCAATTACGACAGGCAGTGATGTGGTTCAAGCCTTCAGGTTGATAGGTAATTGGGCTGTTGCATCGAAAGGGTGGAGTACTGGTGTCTCCGGATCCTTGGTTCTTTGAAGCGGGGCTGCAAATTATGATGGTGTTGGATCATCTCTTCGAATGACTTTGTTGTCTTTGCTGCTGGTTCTGGATGGGTAGTTCTTTGTTTTGTTATGCATATTCCTTGTCATTTGGTCATCCTCGTCTATGTCACTCTTTCTATGTAATAGTTGCTTCTATTTAGAATGTCATTCTCATCCGGATCACGAGAGTCTGAGCGCTGCAGATGGGTACGTTTTGGTGGTGTAGCAAGACTTCTTATGAACTATCATGTCTTGTTGTTTATGTCAGTAGTAGTCACTAGTCGGTGTTTGAATGTTGTATATATCATTGTTTCGAACTGTTTATTGTCTCGAACTACTGGTGGGCTAAATGAGGGCATCACCATTCTCCAGTGTTCAGAGTACATCTCCTTTTTTCAAGTTATATAATTTGAGCTCACAGTCTTTTCGATGATGTACACTTGTTTGGGCCAGTGAAGTGTCGTTGAATATGGGTCGAGTAGTAACGCAATGCCAAACAGGTCAATTATGACTGTCGGGCCGGGCTCTCAAAAGATCCTGAAAAAAAAGGCCGGACTCTCCAAAAAAGAAAGAATAAGGACTCTTAGGCTGACATGTGGGCGCCACCGGTGTTTTCGTGCTCTTGCGCGCCGAGAGCATATTGGTGCGTGCTCGAAATTCATGCTACCTTTTCATCCCCAGTCTCCCGCCCCTCCCCCACCTCTGGAATCTCGATTCCTACTCCAGTTCCCCCAAATCCCCCTCCTGTTCTCCCTGTACTCAAGCCCACTATCATGTCGCCGGTCAACGCGGATCTCCGAGCCGGAGATCCAGAGGTCCGTCCTGCCTTCGGTCGCTGCGTGCTGTCGCTCAACAGTGGTATGGTGGCGCTTGACGACCAGTTTGCCAGCAAAGTGCTGATGGTAACCATCAATGCCGACCGGCCTCCCGTCTCGCCGGACGACCTTGTCAAAGCTCTTGGCATTGCGCACGGCATCCAAATAAGTGACTTTCTCATAGAAGTATGTCTGCCACTGGCTGATTTCTTCGTCAGGTTCCGAACAACTTTCGACTGCAGTCATGTGTTCGAATCTTCCCGGCGTTTGTTCTGCGATGGCGTGTTGGTGAGCTTTGATCGGTGGCACCCAGGATGGGGCTCGGTGCCCTCTGAGCTTGAGTTTTTAACAAAGCTTACCTTCCACGGCATGCCTCGACGTGCTTGGAATAGCTAGTCCATGAACAAGCTTATCAACGACCTTGGAGGTGAGCTTGTAAGTATGTTTGTTCCTCCAGACAGCTGGGCTCTGACGGTTATGGCATGGATGAAGAAGTCGTCCACCATACCGAAGGTGATTGGTGTTGAGATACCAGTGCAGAAACCGGGGTTGTACTATTCGTCTCCACCAAGGCCGCCGCGGACCACGTTAGGGATATACCTATATCGAGTGTTCGTGCATGTCAAGAAGTGGTCAATCCATCAATCAAGTCCTGCCACCCCGCTGGTGCTGTGGTCCGTCGACGACGCCCATTACAGAGTCAACGCCGACTTTCCCGTGATGCTCGGAACGATGGATGGCACAGGGCCTACTCCATGTGGCGGAGGCCATTGCTTCTTTGGGAGAAGAGGCAGGGCTGGCTGCTGGATGTCCTCTAATTTGAGGTAACAATTGAATCTTGTCGATAGTACTAGTTAAATCCGAGCTATGGGTGCGAAGCAGCGATATGCCAAGACATTTGATTGTGACCTGTTCTAATTTTGTACCTGAACTTTTTTTAGAAAGGGTTGTACGTCAACTTAATGTGCTAGCAGAACTTATTGTGTTGTCTGTCTATTTTCTTTGCACAACATTCAAGATATTTCCCAGTCATTTATAAAGATGATGAACCGTTATGTACGACTTCGTTGGTTTCAACATAGCCCTTCCCGTAGCGATCCACCGCTTCCATCCTGATTGTGCCGCTGCGTGAAATTTTTGTATGCAAGTTCAGTGTGCTATGATGTTCTATATGATTGTGTCAACTATATAAGTTTTCTCGAGCATCAGCAATGCATATGGCTGAAAGATGTATTACTGAGCATCGACCGATGGGTCTCTCTCTCTCTCTCTCTCTCTCTCACACACACACACACACACACGCGCAGCATTACGCACAAGTGGGACCCGTTGAATTATTGATTTGCTCATGACAGCTTTTAATTAGGTTTCTACTGTAATCTAACTTTTTCTTAAGTTATTAATTGAGCTCGGTGACTTCAAAAGTTGTCTGAAGCCTTGTTTGGGCCTTTCGGCGTCCCCCGAATGTGGGCTGAGTAACCATGTTAGGTTGTACTGTACTACATAGGCCTTTTTTCAACATCGCAATGCAATCGGGCCAACAGTTGTACACAATATCCGGTCAACTTGTTATCCGCCCACTGGCTGCAAAGTTTCCTAGGAGGTATGCATTAGGGTTAACAAGAAAATGGACTTCAAGAAATAATAAACTGGATGTAATTATAATAACTAGGCAACTACTATGCACCAAACACGTAATTAGTTTGAAAAATATATTATTTTTGGAATTTAGAAATTCTAATTTCATTACTTGTAGCGCGCGCAATATTTCGTTGGATTTTAACGTGATACAACTTTATTTTGCAATTATATTTAACCTGACTAGAAATTTCGGATAAAAATATTTCGGATCCCATTAAAATGTGGGAATTTTTTTTGAAATTATTAATCGTTGTCCTACCTAGAAGTTGGGTTGTACTTTTAACAAACCCGTAAATGGGCTGTAGTAAATTCCATTAGAATTGAAAAATGGGATGTACATTCTTACAAACCGCAAATGGGCTATATGTTCTCTGCTAAATCCGAGTTGTGGGCCTACTAAGTTGACTCGTACCAAGGGCTTTGTCAACTTAGTCAATATAAACGATTCTAGCTGCAGTGATCGTATGATGTCCATCCAACGGTCGTAGTGCTTCTTTAACCTCTGGTCTTCTTGCTCCAGCCGCCCAAAGCAGCGCCGGTCGTGTCGCGTGCTCCTGCCTCCCGTGGCCGGCTGTGATGCCACGGAGGCCTCACCGCCCCGTACTACTCCCACCGCTGGCCAGGACATCCCTCTACTCACCCCCACCCCCTGTTATTCTGCGGCGACGGCAGCCGAACCAGTGAACCCTCGTACTCCTCTCCACGCGGGCTACCACTGCTGCGTCTTCCCCGGGTCCGCGTCGCCCCCTTCCTAGGCCTCGCCGTCGTCCAGACCACCGCCCTGGTGCTCTCGGCCCGGCGTGGTCAACGTGGTCAACAACCGACTTCCATCGGAAGAGTAGTGTACGTGGAGAGGCTGACAGCTGGGTCCAAGCGGCCGCAAGGAAGTGCCTCCTTATTACGCGCAAAATAATTATTCCTCCACCTGACAGCAGGGACCCACCGGACGGGCCACCTTATTTCGCGAAAAAAACGTTTCCCCCCTGACTGCTGGGACCCACCGGACGGGCCAGCGATTTCGTAAAAAATATTCCCGTCTTGTCATCTCGGACCCACCGGAAGTGCCTCCTTATTACGCACAAAAAAATGAATACTCCCCCTGCTAGCTGGGACCCACCATGGTGGGAGTCTGACTTAGGGCCTACTAAGTTGATGGGGACGGGGCCTTTGTCAACTTTAGTCAATATGAACGATTCTAGCTCCAGTGACCGTACGATGGCCATCCAACGGTCGTAGTGCTTCTTCAACCTATGGTGTTCTTGCTCTAGCCGCCCAAAGCAGCGCCGGTCGTGCCGCATGCTCCTGCATCCCGTGGCCGGCTGTGCTGCCGCGGAGGCCTCACCACCCCCTACTATTCCCACCACTGGCCAGGCCCTGCGGCAACGGCAGCCTCACACCGCAGCTGAACCAGTGAACCCTCGTACTCCTCTCCACGCGGGCTTCCACTGCCGCGTCTTCCCCGGCTCCGCGTCGTCCCCTTCCTAGGCCTCGCCGTCGTCCACCGCCGTGGTGCTCTCGGTGCGGTGTGGTCAATGTGGTCAACGACCGACTTCCATCGGAAGAGTACTGTACGTGGAGAGGCTGACAGCTGGGTCCACGGCAGCCGCAAGGAAGTGCCTCCTTATTACGCGGAAAATAATTATTCCTCCACCTGACAGCAGGGACCCACCGGACGGGTCACCATTATTTCGCGAAAAGAACGTTTCCCCCTGACTACTGGGACCCATAGGACGGGCCACCGTATTTCAAGAAAAAACGTCCCCCCTGTGTCGCTCGGACCCACCGGAAGTGCCTCCTTATTACGCACAAAAAAAATGAATACCCCCTGCTGGCTGGGACCAACCTTGGTTGGAGGCTGACTTGTGGGCATACTGAGTTGACTGGGATGGAGGCCTTTGTCAACTTTAGTCAATATATGAACGGTTCTAGCTCCAGTGACCGTATGATGTCCATCCAATGGCCGTAGTGCTTCTTCAACCTCTGGTCTTCTTGCTCCAGCCGCCAAAAGCAGCGCCAGTCGTGCCGCTTGCTCCCGCCGCGGGTGGCGGTTGTGATCCATGGAGGCCTCACCGCCCTACTACTCCCACCGCTGGCAGGCCATCCCTCTACGCACCAACACCCCCTGTTATTCTGCGGCGACGACAGCCTCACACCGCAGCCGAATGAGTGAACCCTCATACTCCTCTACGTGTGGGCATCCACTGCGCGTCTTCCCCGGCTCCGCGTCGTCCCCTTCCTAGGCCTCGCCATCGTCCACCACCCTGGTCCTCTCGGCGCGGCGTGGTCAACATGGTCAAGGAATGGCTTCCATCGGACGTGGACTGTACGTGGAGAGGCTGACAGCTGGGTCCACGACCGCAGCAAGGAAGTGCCTCCTTATTACGCGCAAAATAATTATTCCTCCACCTAACAGCGGGGACCCACCGGACAGGCCACCGTATTTAGCGAAAAAAACGTTTCCCCCTGTCTGCTGGGACCCACCAATTACATCTTCGCACGCAAGGAAGTGCGTCCGAAAAAAATGATTCACCCCCTGACTGCTGGGACCCACCAGCTACATCATCGCACGCAAGGAAGTTCCTGACAGTCGGGACCCACCTGGTCGAAGCGTACGTAGCGTTGTCATTCTGGTCGCGAACGTTTACGTACATATATACTGGTGGATGTAGAGGCGCGCACGTGTCATAGTAGAGGTGCGCACGTAGCATGTACATGTATGTACAGCGGCGAGGGTGCAAGAAAGAAAATACGGCCATGTACGTACATACGGGCAGGGTCTCTAACGCCTATCCCGCATAAGTACATGGCTGGGTCGGAACGGAGAAACCGCGTCGTCGTCGTGTTCATGGGGATCCAACCGGCTGGGTCGGAACGGAATGCGTGGTCGTGTTCATCGGGAGGGCTTGGACGGAACAGGCGATGGAAACGAGGCCTGGCGTACCGCACAACGGAGGAAATGGCCTTGTGTTCGACCGGCCACGTTCGAAACAGGGTCCTGTTGATCGGGAGGGGCCTGGCGTACCGCAAAACGGAGGAAACGGACCTCCTATGGTCGAAACAGGGGTCCTGTTGATCGGGAGGGGTGTGGCGTACCGCAAAACGGAGGAAGCGGACCTCCTACGGTCGAAATGGGGGTCCTGTTGATCGGGAGGGGTGTGGCGTGCAGAAACGGATTTAAACGGACCTCCTACGGTCAAACGGGGTCCTGTTCATCGGGAGGGTGTGGCGTCTTGCAAAGCAGGACTCCACGGGATACTGTTCATCTCCACCGTCGACCTCCTCCAGCCTCCATGGGCTACGGTCGACCTCCTCCAGCCTCCACGGGCTACCTTCGACCTCCTCCAGCCTCCACGGGCTCCTGTTCATCGAGCCTCCACCACGCGCTACTCCACCGGCTACTGTTCAACCACGACTCCACGGGCACCCCTCCACCGTCTACTGTTCATCCAACCCTCCACACCACGGGGTCCTGTTCAACCACCCCTCCACCGTCTACTGTTCATCCAGCCCTCCACACCACGGGTTCCTGTTCATCAAGAGGCAACGCCACCGCTCACTATTCATCCAACCCCCCCCCCCCTCCGCAACGCCACTGCTCATCCTGAGGCAGCATCGATTGGCTTGATTAGCAGCAGATAGCGGCGAATCGCTCCATCGGGTTCGCTTAGCAGCCATCGATCGATCCCTCGGTTCGAAGTAACGCGTAGCCTGCAGTGTAATCGCTCGGGTTCAGTTAGAGCCAATGCCTCGCACACACGCGCATACGTACGAGAGAAAGGCGCATCGCTCCGCCCCCGACCTCCCACTGTAACCGGCAACTCCCCAAAATTTTCCTCCCCCTCGCTTCTACCACGGTTTTTGCCCTCATCGACGGCCCAAAGAATGTCATGCAGCTGCGTCTCCGGCCCGCCCAGGAAGAAAAGCCCATTTTCTATCATGATTTTTTGTCATAGAAGTAGGAGCCCAACACATCTATGATGATACCGGGTTTTGTCACAATTATCGTCATAGAAGTGTCATATGTATGACAGAAAAAAAATTCGTTCGGCCCAAAATATCACGGATGTGTCTTTTTTTGTAGTGTACACTAGGTGCATGCTGGATAGCGGTCGATGTGTGGAGTAATAGTAGTAGATGCAAGTGGAGTCGGTCTACTAATCTAGGACATGATGCCTATGTAATGATCATTTCCTGGATATCGTCATAATTATTTGAAGTTCTATCAATTGCCCAACAGTAATTTGTTTACCCACCGTTTGCTATTCTCTCGAGAGAAGCCACTAGTGAAACCTACGACCCCTGGGTCTTCTTTCTCATATATTTGCCTTGCAATCTACTTTTCCTTTGCATTTTTATTTAGATCTATGAATCAAAAAATACAAAAATACCTTGTTGTGTCTTATCTTTATTTATTTTATTTGGCATTCGATCTATCAATCTACTACAATTTACCTCACGTCCGTTTGCCTATCTTGAGGCGCCGTACCCCGGAAGGGACTGACAACCCCATTAACTCAATGGGTTGCGGGGTGTTGTTGTTTGTGTGAAGGTGCTGCTTACGTTGTGTTGCTTGGTTCTCCTATTGGGTCGATACCTTGGTTTCATCACTGAGGGAAATACCTACCGTCACTGTGCTACATCATCCCTCCCTCTCCGGGAAATACCAACGTAGTTGCAGCAACCATGAAGGAGATTTTCTGGCGCCGTTGCTGGGGAGGATCTTCAACATAACCAGGTTCCTTATCACAAATCTCATCTCCTTGCAATTTACATTATTTGCCATTTGCCTCTCGTTTTCCTCTCCCCCACTTCACAAAAATTTGCCATTTTATTCGCCTCTCTTTTTCCTTTCGCCATTTTCTTGTCAGATCTATTCTCTGCTTGCAATCATGAGTGATTTTGGTATGGCACCAACAGATGATGGCCTGACTCCTAAAATTGGACGTACAGGCAATCTAGATGCTAAAACTTTTATCTTGGGGCAAGGTAACGTTATGGGAAAAGAATGTATCCAAGAATTTTTCAATTGTGTTGGAAATCAGAGTCTCGATGATGCTCCTATACTTGAAACTACTAGATCTTATGTGGATGCTATTTCAGCACTAGTTCTGAACCTTGAAAGTAAATTTATCTGCACTCATCCTACTTTGCAAAGATTGTTTTTTGAGCTTCCCGAAATAAAGAATCCCAGAGCCAAAAAGTTGGCCACTCTCGTTCCTATGAAAGAGTTTGACTACATAATTCGGGAAGCTAGGGAAATCGTTGACTTTTATTGTATGAATCATGAAAAACCCGTGATAGATGAAATTCTTTACAATAGTGATTATGCACTAAGGCATTTGCTTGGGGATAATAAGATCTTTGATGAGAATCTTAAAAAGGAGGTTCCCGTTCTAGAAATAATCCAACAAGTTTTCAATAATGTCAATCAACTTTACTCTTGGATTGATGCGGGAAATCAAAGGGGTTACGATGAAAACCAACTAAGGAATGCTAAAGTTTCCATGGATAATATGTTTTATGTTTTGTTTACAAAACCTCATGATGGAAACACCCCTAAGAAAACTAAGAAGAAGAAGGATGACAAATCTTAGATCCATGCCTTACGCCTAGCTAAGGGCGTAAAACTATAGCGCTTGTTGGGAGGCAACCCAGTGAATAAAAATTTATTTTTTCTTTTTGCATTCTGTTCTTGTGTGTTTACACAATTATGCTACTGTTGTGATTGTGTTTATGTGTTTTAATTAGTGCTTGTGCCAAGTAAAGCCTTTAGGATCTTCTTGGGTGATAGTTGTTTGATCTTGCTGAAACAGACAGAAACTTTGTGCTCACGAAAATAATTTCATAAATCACAAAAAAGAGCTTTAGCCTTGATTCTTTTTGCAGAAGATTAATATACAAATTACCCTAGTCTTCCTAATTTGGTAGAATTTTTGGAGTACATAAGTATTCGCTAAAGTCAGATTACTACAGACTGTTCTCTTTTGACAGATTCTGTTTTGTTTGTGTCATGTGCTTATTTTGATGGCTCTATGGTTTTCTTTGATGAGTTTTTGCCATAGAAAAGTTGTAATACAGTAGATACTATACAAATACAATATATGAATTGGTTTTATACAACACTTATACCAATGGTTTGCTTTCTTATACTAATGGATCTCATGAAGGTTTTATTGAGTTTTGTGTGATTGAAGTTTTCAAGTTTTGGTTTATCTTACGATACATGAATGAAGGATGTAAGAGCCTAAGCTTGGGGATGCCCCAGCATCCCAAGCTATTATCCAAGAATGAGCAACTAACTAAGCTTGGGGATGCCCCCCGAGTGGCATCCCTGCATTCTTCCAACAACTATCGGTATTTTACTCGAGGCTATATTTTTATTCGTCACATGATATGTGTTTTGCTTGGAGCGCCTTGTATGATATGTGTCTTTGCTTGTTTTATTTTGTGTTTTTAGTCATCAATCCTTGCTGAACACATATATTTTAGAGAGCTAAAATTATAACATAACTTGTTAGAATTGCTCTCTATGCTTTACTTAAATCTTTTATGAGCTAGGACTTGCTCTAGTGCTTCACTTATATCTTTTTGAGCATGGTGTGCTTTGTTATTTTTGAAGAAATGCTCTCTTGCTTCACTTAGATTTATTTGAGTTATTAAAATTTTCCAAAAATTCTCTCTTGCTTCACTTAAATTATTTTGAGAGAAAGAAAATTTGTTATGCTCATGATCTTCACTTGTATTTGTTTGATCTTATTAAAAAGCAACTCATGAAAATTAGTCCCAAAGTGATATATATCCAAGAAGGATAAAGTAAAAGAGTGTCATGAAGATCATTGGACAAAATAAGCTTGATTCTTAGTAATAGTTTTGAGATATGATGATGTGATATGTGAGTTATGTTGATGAATAATTGTGCTCTAGTAAGAATATTGGTGTTAAGGTTTGTGATTCCCTATGCATGCACGAAAGTCAATAATCATGTAATGAAAATTATATCCTACCTGTGGTGCATTATTTGGTGTTAATTATTCTTAATGCTTGCTTATGAGATTATTCGTTTCTTGGTTGGTCGCATCTCAATATTTTTGCTAGCCTTCACTTTGCACCAAGTATGACCTCTACATGTGCATCCAAAATCCTTTAAACCAGTTTTGCCACATTTGTCCACTATATCTACCTATATGCGGTATTCTTTTTCCGTTCAAAGAAAATTTGCATGTGCCATCTCTAATTTTCAAAATAAACTTCTCTTTTGTGTGTTTGTTTCGCTTGCGGAAAGATAACGGGTGGCTAATATTTTCCATGCTGGATGTGTTATTCTCACGATGAGTGTTTATTCACTTGTCATTACACGAGAGTAAGGAAAAGGTCTTAGGGATGCCCAGTCCCAAAATGCAAAAATGAATTTACTTTATGTTTCACATAATAAATTCCTTGGAAAGTGTTGGTATGGAAGGCCACGGGGATACGGCTAGCCATGGATAGTGAAAGAATGGTGGAAAAAGGAATAAACTTTATTTTCTGTTTGGGAACCGCCTATGGCATATCTAGCATGGAAAGTTTTGTAGCTCTATGTCGTTTTCGTTGGTGGGATGGATACACCTCCCAAAATATTTTTATATAAATTTTTTCGCTTTGAGCTCTGGCACCTCTACAAATCCCTACTTCCCTCTGCGAAGGGCCTTTCTTTTACTTTATGCAATTTTCATTTTGAATGAGTCTCCATCTTCTCTTACAAAAGCACCAACTAGGAGGCAATATGATCATGCTCAGGTGTTGGGTGTAGTTAATATTCGAGTGTGTTTCGTGAATGGATCAATGTTTGAACATGATGGGCTAGGGATAACTTATTTTAGCGTTGATATTTTGAAAGACATGGTTGCTTGTTGATATGCTTGAGTATCTAAATTATTATGTCAAAACTAGACTATTGCTTTGAATCACATAAAAGTCCAAATGTCCATGCTATAAAGAAAAGAATATGATATGACTTGATGAACAACACTCCACATTAAAAATTCTGTTTTTATCACTTACCTACTCGAGGACGAGTAGGAGTTAAGCTTGGGGATGCTGATACATCTCCAACGTATCTATAATTTTTGATTGTTCCATGTTGTTTTATTATTAATCTTGGATGTTTTATAATCATTTTATAGTCATTTCATATCATTTTTTGGTACTAACCTAATGACATAGTGCCGACTGCCAGTTTGCTGTTTTTTCCTTGTTTTTTACATCGTAGGAAATCAATATCAAACGGAGTCCAAATGCCACGAAACTCCATGATGATTTTTTATGTGCCAGAAGGAAGGCAATGGGCCCTAGTTGTACCTGGGGGTGCCCCCGAGGAGGGCACAACCCACCAGGGCGCGCCAGGAGGCCTAGGCGCGCCCTGGTGGGTTGTGCCCACCTCGGGTGCCCCTCGGACCACCTCTTTGATCTATAAATACCCCAAAAATACCAGAACCCTAGAAGCATCGACGAAACATTCATCCGGCCGCCGCAGCACCCAGAACCACCAGATCCAATCTAGACACCATCACGGAGGGGTTCACCACTTCCATTGGTGCCTCTCTGATGATGTGTGAGTAGTTCTTTGTAGACCTTCGGGTCCGTAGTTAGTAGCTAGATGTCTCTCTCTCTCTCTCTCTCTCTCTCTCTCTCTCTCGCTGAATTCTCAATACAATGGTCTGTTGGAGATCCATATGATGTAACTCTTTTTGCGGTGTGTTTTTTGGGATCTGATGAACTTCGAGTTTATGATTAGTTATATATTTTTATATCCATGAAATTTATTTGAGTTTATTTGATATCTTAGATGCATGATCTCTTATAGCCTCGTATTTGTTCTCCGATATTTGGGTTTTGTTTGTCCAACTTGATCTATTTATCTTGCGATGGGGAGAGGTGCCCGGTAGTGGGTTCGATCTTACGGTGCTTGATCCCAGTGACAGAAAGGGAACCGACACGTATGTACCGTTGCTACTAAGGATTAAAAAAAGGGATCCCTATATGCCGCAATAGAAAACAGATCTTGTCTACATCATGTCGTCGTTCTTAATGCATTACTCCGTTTTCCATGAACTTAATACACTAGATGCATGCTGGATAGCGGTCGATGTGTGGAGTAATAGTAGTAGATGCAGGCATGAGTCGGTCTACTAACCTTGGACGTGATGCCTATGTAATGATCATTACCTGGATGTCGTCATAATTATTTGAAGTTCTATCAATTGCCCAATAGTAATTTGTTTACCCACCGTTTGCTATTTTCTCGAGAGAAGCCACTAGTGAAACTAACGGCCCCCGGGTCTTCCTTCTCATATATGTGCCTTGCGATCTAGTTTTCCTTTGCGTTTTTATTTAGATCTATTAATCCAAAAATACAAAAATACCTTGCTGCGTTTTATCTTTATTTATTTTAACTGGCGTTCGATCTATCAATCTACTACAATTTACCTCACGTCTGTTTGCCTATCGTGAGGCGCCGTACCCCGGAAGGGACTCACAACCCCTTTAACTCATCGGGTTGCAAGGTGTTGTTGTTTGTGTGTAGGTGCTGCTTACGTTGTGTTGCTTGGTTCTCCTACTGGTTCGATACCTTGGTTTCATAACTGAGGGAAATACCTACCGTCGTTGTGCTACATCATCCCTCCCTCTCTAGGAAATACCAACTATCGGGGATATACCCCGCGGTATGACCCGGCTGGAGTTTTAAACCGGCTGGGACTTGGTAAACTTGCGCATGGTAAACCGGCGCAGAGTTAAGACAGAGTCAAGACAGATGGTTAAGACAGACGGTAAACCGGCTGGTGGTAAACCGGCAGACAATGTTAAACCGGCAGACAATGTTAAACCGGCAGACAATGTTAAACTGGCAGACAATGTTAAACCGGCAAACAGTGATAACTGGGTTGTCAGGGGTTATGAAGCCCGAGATTTTAAGAAGCCCGTGAAGATAAGTTAGAATAGTTAAGTCTTAAGTCCGAGTTGGACTCTACATGTAACCCGCCTCTTCAACATATATAAGGAGGGGTAGGGCTCCCCAAAGAGGGACAAGCTACAAGCAACAAGAAACAATCTCTAGGGCTAGACACAACTAGTGGAGATCCGGTTTTCCGGCGACTCCCTCATGAGCATAATGAGACCTAGCCTCAAACAACATGTAGGGCTATTGCCGGATGATGTTTCCCGGGGCCCGAAGCTGTCTAAACCCTTGTCTTGCGTGTTGATCTGCCCTGCGTCTCTCGATTCCGCTCAACCCCTCTCAAGCTACCACATAGATGCGTTGGCCTCGCAACTAAGTCCTCACACTAGGACATCTGACGTGTTAATTCCATGACAGTTGGCGCCCACCGTGGGGCCTGCGCACGGTGGTGTTGAGTTCTTGAGGAATTTCTCTGATGGATCGAGAAGCTCACATTTGTCCGGATGAAGAAGAGCCGGCACGAAAAATATCTACGTCATCAGCATGCAGATTGAGAAAAAGATTTTAGGGTTACGTGTGGTACGGTCACACGTTGGTAATTTGCCGAGTCTGCAACGAGAGTTTGCCGTGATTCTGCAATCACAAATTGCGTCGAGACGGATTGGGATTTTCCACTTCAAGTCCTGAGAAGACCCGCGAGAGCATATCCAACCATCAACTACCCAAAAAAAAGTGACACACTGGCTGATCAAAGGATTTCTCCAAACCAAAAAACAAACCAAACCGGACCCATTGGCCTGACCTTTGCTCCGCCTCCGGTTCAGGATCCATCAGCTGCTTCAGGCAGCCGTCGAATCTCGCCGCTCCTGAACCGCCTCCGCAGGATCGCCCGCTCTCTGGTCTGGGCTGGTTGCTGTCGTTGTAAACTAGTGCCCGTCGGAGTCTCCTCTGCAAGCTCGTTCACGCGCCCTTCCACCCAGTCTCTCCGGGATCCTCCGAGCCGTCTCTGCAGCTGACCAACACCATGGACGCCTCAAACCGGTGGGTCGTCTCCTCACAAGTCGCCGCGCCTCTGTTCTGAGGCTCGCGGCTGTTGTTCGTTTCCACTGGGTTCCACCGAACAGCCGCCGCGGCCTCGCCCCGCCCTCAAACCGCCGTCCCCGCGGTCGCGCCAAGCTATTGCCTCGCCTCGAGCAGGGCTGGACCGGCCTTGAGGCCACCGCCGAATCGCCTCCCCTCACCGGCGGGCTTCCACGGTTTGCCCCGCCAGGCCAACTACACCTCTATTGAGGCCCACTTCCTCAGTGTGTCTGCGGATGGTCTCCTCCGCGCCTTGAGTCGCCTCTACTTCGGCCAACGCCGGGTCGCAGCAGCCATGCCCGCTGGCCACGCGCGTAGAGCCGCCTCGGCTCGGCGCCGAATCACCGCTGCATTTTTTGTCGCATCTCAGGCCACCATCACCGGCTTGACTCTTCGGCCGTTGAGCCGCCCCGGTCGAGGTCTCGCATCTGCGGCCTCGCACTAAGTCGCCCCCGCTGCTACCTGACTATGAGTCGCCGGCGAGTCAGCTCCGCCAGCCCGCCACTGCCACGAGTTGTTGCACCGGTTCATCTCCACCGTCGCCCGGCCTACGGATCACCAGCTTTAAACCACCGTCCGCTGGGCCTGACCTCAAGTGGCTTCCGCGTCGCGTTGAGCCACCGTTATGTGGGCCATGCTTGCGAATCCCCGTCGCCGATGAACCGGGATCCTTGGTTATCTCTGTGCTGAGCCGCGCCTGGGTTTGTTTCTAAACCGCCGTCACCACTGTCCCATCCGAACGACCACATCCGCTGGTTTCTGCCAATGGTGTGAACCGGCCCTGTTACTATGAATCGCCGCCACTGGATCGCCTACTATTTTTTGAATCACTGTTCAAGCACTGCCTCAGCCAAGCCTTCATCAAACTGCTGCCGGATGCCAAACCGTCTTCGTCTGAATCATGGCCAGGCCGTTGCCTCGTCCCGCCGTCGCGGTCTCCGTTACTTTCAACAACAGTCGTGGTCGACCGTCTCTACGACCTCAGCTCCGCGAGCCACCCTCAAACCGGTGTTTCCACATTGAGCTGTCATAGCCTCCACTGTTGCTGGTCAGAGTGGTCCTGTCTTCAAATCGACTCGAGCCACCCCTGCAGCATGGCCACCATGGCTTGACTAGCGCGCCAAACTGACGCCACCGTCGCAGCCTCGTGCCATCACTAAGTCGCCACACCGACCGCCGCCCTGGTCGAGCCACTGCCGGGCCTCACTTTGCCGTCTTCGCCGGGTCATCTCTGCCTAACACCTGCTGCTCCATCCCGCTTCAGCCGCCGCCCCGTCGGCACATCTACCCACGGCTGACGCTGGTTCTACCCTACATGAGCTGCCGCCGGTTGCCTCCAAATTCGCCATGGCCGTGCACTGTTCCGAGCCACAAGCCGCCTCCACCTGAGGGCCGGGCCACCGGAATGAGTCGCCGAATCGCTGCCACTGAGCCGTCGGTGCCCTTCCATCTCTGTCAACCGCCCCAACTTCTGGTCCGGTTCATCTTCGCTGGTTGACTCCAGTTTACTGCGTCAGGATTACTTTGACATGATTCGCCACTCGGAGGCGCCGGACCCGTGAGCTGCCGTCGCTCACCTCTGCTTGAGCTGCTCCGCGCCGGGAGCCGCTAGCCAGCCTCCAGTTCAACAACAGCAGCACAGAGCCGCTTGCAGCTGCGCTTGTGCTGTCCCGTTCGCCGGTCAACCGCCGCCTCCGCTTTAGCTAGCTTTGGCCTGAAATTGACACTGCGGCAGGATGCTGTCGTGCCTCGTTCTCCAGTAACACGGAGCTCGAAGTCTTGCACTCTTTGCAATTTTCTCTCGCCACTACAGTAAACCGGCTATGGTCAAGTCACCGTAAGCCTTGTTTTCCTCCAGACGATCGAGTTAGGTACACACACATGCAAGGGATTTGACCAGCTGTGGTGTCTTCTGTTCGAACGAGACAATAGTAGGAATCCTACTACTGCAAATTAGTACTCTGCCACGGTTGGAAAAAGTTGATCTACAAATTTTCTATTGTCTAAAACTGCTACAAGGGGAGCGACCAGATCGGATCAGCCTTGGCAAATTCATACAGGAAGTATACACCAAGAAGACTGAAGCTACCACGTGGTCAGACAATCCATCATGCTACTAGATGTTGTTGCTTTCGTTGGAAGTCATGGACAATTGCTAGTATGGTTGCATGGAATAACTCCCAGGGTATGATGGAAAATTGCTTTCGTTGAAAGTCAATTGGTTGCCAAAGGTGCAAGCAGAGTACATGCATATTCTTGGAGTAGTACAATGCTATGGACGGTTTACTATCACGTTAAGACAAGAGAAGACCACGTGGAGTACTGGAAAAAAAATCATGGAAGCAGTATAATTCGGATCAATTGAAAACCGACGACCGACATGACTGGCTCGACGTCCCAGGAAAAGATCAAGTGCTATCCACCTTATTTATTTTTTCAACATACTTTAAGTTCCTCCGGGAACAATTGTCCTCCCTTTAATATTTTTTGTTCCATGATCATGGCAGAGACGACAATATCATCTGTTATCCAAATACATCAGGACAATTATTCACCGTCGAAGTGGAGTTATATCGCGGATATGGAGTGCATACCATCGTCATGTTGCACTAACCTTTATCCGTGCTGCCGTGCTCAATGGAAGTGCTTGCGTTGCCACCCTTGCGGTCTGGTCTACATCAACACACCGGGCCGCACCTGTCGCATGAGCTATTTATTGCGTATGAGCAAGTCACAACTTGGGTAGCCCGGTTTTCTTCCAATAAATTGGAGGCTAATTATCATTAAGCCACAGTCTGCACTGGATGGATCAATGGATGTACGCACAAATATTTGCCACTACAGGTTGGTCAACTTCAAATAGCCAGTTGGAAGGAACCATTGGTCGAGTTGCTGACACGGCTCATACGTGATTATCTATAATCCGCCGCAGTCACCTCAAACTTCTGTGGATTTACATCACGTTATTCACAATGATGATATATACATTCTGCTGTGGTCAAAGTACGGAGAATCTCAAGACAACTCCTTGAGTCATCTTAAGACTCGGGGGCTACGATGATATGACGTAGCCAGTCTTGCCAGTTTCAGCAAATTCAAGTGCCCCAGGATGTTGAAGGGAAACCCGGTCCCGGAGGCTATTTTTATATTGATGAAAATTTAAAGGCCGTTAGAAATATTATGGCTCACAATGATGCTTCTGGTTTATAGTCCGGAAGCTCTTAGTATCTGGTTCAAATCTGGTTTAAGAGGAAACTATCTCTTGCAAAGCTCTGAAGCTCTCAGATCCGGTTTAAAAATGTCCGATTCAAAAAGGAATTAACTTCTCGCAAGTTCGAGTTTAAAGGCTGTTAGAAAATTTCCGGCTGAAAATGAAGATTCCGGTTTAAAATCCGGTTCAAGGGAAAGAAGTCTCCCACAAAGCTTTGAAGCTCTCAATATCCGGTTTAATGTCCGGTTCAAGAAGGATTTATTGCAAAAAGTTAAAGGGTGCCAAAGAGGACCTGCTACCATGATGCGCGGTTCAAACATGGGTATCATGCCTTATTGGCTTATCATATTATTGATCACTTGGTGGCTTTGTCATGTCTGAACCATAGTCACACCTCTTGATCGTTGCAATGCCACAATATCACTTGGGGGCTTTGGTCGTGTCCGAACCATAGCAACGCCATTTGGTAGGCGAAAAGCCACAACATCACTTGGGGACTTGGTCATGTCTGAACCATAGTCACGCCTCTTGATCGGCCTAGTGCCACAACATCACTTGGGGGCTTTGGTTGAACCCGAACCATCGCTACACCTCTTGATCGGCGTAATGCCAACGCATCATTTGGGGACCTGGTTGACTTGAACCATAGCTACGCCTTTTTGGGGGCATGGTCTTGTCCGACCATGGTAATGCCACTTGATCGGCTCAAAGCCTCATTTGCAATGGTTTTATCTTTGCCTTTGCTTCTGTTTTTCTTTTATAAAATATTTTTTCTGTTGCGTTTTCAACCAACATTATTAAATTCGGTTCAACTGTCAGTTACAGATTGATGGAACATGATTAAATCATAATCCGGAGACTATCAGCCCGGTCTGGTTTCGACTATAAGTCGCCAGCATATATTTGGATTGCGCCATTGGAATCATGCGCTCGTAAATCATTGGATTATATTATTCAAATCTTCAAATAGCCAACATGGCTGGATTTTATTATGGTTATCAGTAACCAGTACTATGATTAAGGTTTTCAAAGTTGCTTTAGCGCAATGGCTATTATATTATCAATGGATATGATTTATTTTATAATTGAAGGAATAGTCCCGAGTCGCTGCAGGCTTACGACCCGGCACTTGGGGGCCACATTATTCAAGTTGAGATTACATCAAATATGCAAGTCTCATGTCGCTGCAAGCATGCACCATGACACTTGGGGGCTAATGCAAAGTCATTGTTTGCTCACCTTATTGAAGACCCGACTCATCACATTATAATGAGCCGGCCCTTGGGGGCTACCAATTGCTCCTGTCAACTATACAAGGTACAAAGCTTTTTATCCATTATATTGAAGGGTCCACTGCTCAGTTGGTAAAGCACAAAGCTCTCAACCTTGTGGACGTGGGTTCAAGCCCCATGATGGGAGTTACATAATATAATGTTATTCTCAATGAAGTATATATAAAGTCCCTGCTCATTATGTGCAAAATAACCCGACCCTTGGGGGCTACACTGGTTGAAGTTTTTATGAGCATCAGGAAATTAGAAGTCCCAGGTTGCTGCAAGCATGACAACCCGGCACTTGGGGGCTACATATGTGGAATACTCAATTCTGACTAGTGATTGAGATGAACAACCTGGATTTCTTCAATCTTGTGACATTCATATTGAAGCAAATCTTAAGCTGTTACTACGTTACCTTCTTAAGATTTGAGGGCTACAAGTGATAGGCATATAAGAGGTATATTTTCAAGCTGGATGTTAACTACAAGTATGACCCGGTGCTATCAATATTTATAAACCGGCAAATTTTACATTCTTAAACCGGCTGAAGATCAGATGAGTATTTCAAAGACCAATCTTTTTGTTAAGCATTGGGAGCTGAGTCAAAGAAGTTATTCTTCACAATATTTCTCTGTGACAAACCAATATTATGAAGCTGGCCTATTGACCCGGATTTTCTAGAAGGGAATGACAAGGATTTAAAGATGCTCAGGATCAGTTTAACATGGATAAATCCAAATTAAACCGGGGGCTAATGTCGGGGATATACCCCGCGGTATGACCCGGCTAGAGTTTTAAACCGGCTAGGACTTGGTAAACCGGCGGATGGTAAACCGGCGGAGAGTTAAGACAGAGAGTCAAGACAGATGGTTAAGACAAACGGTAAACCGGCTGGTGGTAAACCGGCAGACAATATTAAACTGGCAGACAATGTTAAACCGGCAGACAATGTTAGACCGGCAGACAATGTTAAACCGGCAAACAGTGATAACTGGGTTGTCAGGGGTTATGAAGCCCGAGATGTTATGAAGCCCAAGATGTTAAGAAGCCCATGAAGATAAGTTAGAATAGTTAAGTCTTAAGTCCGAGTTGGACTCTACATGTAACCCGCCTCTTCAACATATATAAGGAGGGGTAGGGCTCCCCAAAGAGGGACAAGCTACAAGCAACAAGAAACAATCTCTAGGGCTAGACACAACTAGAGGAGAGCCGGTTTACGGCGACTCCCTCATGAGCATAATGAGACCTAGCCTCAAACAACATGTAGGGCCATTGCCGGATGATGTTTCCCGGGGCCCGAAGCTGTCTAAACCCTTGTCTTGTGTGTTGATCCGGCCTGGGTCTCTCGATTCCGCTCAAGCCCTCTCAAGCTACCACATAAATGCGTTGGCCTCGCAACTAAGTCCTCACACTAGGACATCTGACGTGTTAATTCCACGACACCAACATAGTTGAAGCAACCATCAAGGAGAATTTCTGGCGCTGTTGCCGGGGAGGATCTTCAACATAACCAGGTTCCTTATCACAAATCAAATCTCCTTGCAATTTACATTATTTGCCATTTGCCTCTCGTTTTCCTCTACCCCGCTTCACAAAAATTTGCCGTTTTATTCGCCTCTCTTTTTCGTTTCGCCATTTTCTTGTCAGATATATTATTTGCTTGCAATCATGAGTGATTTCGGTATGGCACCAATAGATGATGGCCTGACTCCTAAGATGGACATACACGCAATCTGGATGCTTAAACTTTTATCTTGGGGCAAGGGAACGTTATGGGAAAAGAATGTATCCACGAATTTTTCAATTGTGTTGGAAATCAGATTCTTGATGATGCTCCTATACTTGAAACTACTAGATCTTATGTGGATGCTATTTCAGCACTAGTTCTGAAACTTGAAAGTAAATTTATCCGCACTCATCCTATTTCAGCACTAGTTTGGGGAAATACCGACGTAGTTGCAGCAACCATCAATCTTCCATAGTTCTTTGCCCAAAACGTAGCTCGTCCGGCGTACTTTCCATATTGCAATCTCGTCCTCACACCGTTTTATACAAACACAACCATGTTGTCATCTTCCCTTAGGACAAGGAAGAGGCTTCTTTTTTGTCATCGTATGTGTCGTCAACTTTTATTAGCCAGTAATTGTTTCCTTTCTACCTCTTTTTTGCAAACAGGGCTATCGATTTCACCTTGTTGCTATTGCGATCTTTTGGTGAACTACACAAATTACTTTTTTCTTAATAGTGTTTTGTGCAGTTGAACTAACATGTCACACGGGAAACATCTCTACATTTCAGTGCGACTGCATAAAGGGAGATTTGTTTTGCTCTATCCTCCTAATCCAACTCCGAGCCTAATCTTCTCCAACTATTTTCTTAATCCTCTCTAACTAGTTAGTCTTAAGAGACACTGCAAAGGTGGCCGACTTTTATGTGTGTGTTTATTGTTTCACCAACAGTCCTCTATTATTGCAATCACACTTAATATCTTTTGAACAGGGACACTCAGCTCTATTTTAGTGGAACTGCACAAAATGATCAGAATGTTGCATGCTCCAGACAGCTACTATTTTCCCAACATGCCTTGTTGATTTAGACAGAGCTTGGGGGAAGTTGCTACCAATGAAAGCATGGATCAACTTTAATTTAACACCTTCCCACAACTTTGTCTTCGGTTGTGATGTAAATTAGCTCTGATCTGCTAATCATTGAGATACATTAGCAAGGAAGTTAATTTTTTATTTTTTCCGAAAGAGCATCGATGGCAAGACACATGAAACAAAAGCTGAAAGCTCAGGGCATTGTACAATTTCATGTTGCTGGAAAATTATTTGTATAGTACGTCAATTATGTAAACAAATGATGGAAGCTTGATAGTATTTCCAGAAGCCTCTTCAGCATCCGGGTCCATGTGCCATGCACAAGATTATACTCCCTCCGTGCCTAAATATTTGTCTTTTTACAAATTTCAAATGGACATATTTTAGAGTGTAGATTAACTCATTTTGCTTTGTATGTAGTCAATCGTTGAAATCTCTAGAAGGGCAAATACTCCATAGTATATTTAAGAACAGAGGGAGTAGTGCACAACCGCATTGGAGACTTAGCCCGGTCGTTGCGCCGCACTAATAGTGAGTAATGAGCAGTCAAATCATAAGCCCCAATTTTCCCACTGTATGTTGCTCGAAAGAAGCAACCATCAATATGCTCTTCTTTGAATCAGCTCATACTACTCCCTCCATCACTGTTTATAGAGCACGCTTAAAAAAACAATCTCTGGGACCAAGGCTACTAGCGATCGGCTTGAAAAATAGCATTGGTAGTTATAGCACGACATCTATTACTAGAGGAAATAATGCGTAGACACATGCATGCAGTGCTTCCACCCCGGGTACACACATGCATGCACTTACTTCACTCTGCGTACACACGTAGTACATTGAGAGAAAATTGTTTACTTGATTGCGGTTACCACGCCCTAATTAATTGAGCATTAAACCAAACGCGTATAAAGTCTCTCTGGTGGTGGAAATGCATGGAGAGAAATGCATGAGAATGAAGCACGCCCTGTAAACTGTGACGGAGGGAGGAGTAGTATGAAGGTGCAAAACCAAGTACGCGTATGGCCAGTCGGTCAACGCACTTCCTCTTGGCATATCACTAACATGTGTGACCGGAGTGTGAGCAAACCGATCTCAATTCATGGCAAAATGGCCAACCCGCCGTTCCTTGAGGGAGACAAGGAGCGAGAACACACAGACGGGCTCCACGGAGGCAAATGTATATTCGAGCATGGTTGATCGATATCATCATTACATGTTCGATGTTTTTTAATACTACTATTGGGTTGCCGTTTTCCACACTTCTCCCGAATAAATGTGTACTTTATCAGAGATTAAAATAAAATAAGAGTATAGATGCTCCACCATGCGGTTCTAGTAGTAGTACTACTCGTACTACTAAACCTTGCGCTTGGCTCTTCGCCTCTTTGTGAAGTGGAAAAATGATGGTACTATAGTGTATGCCTCTGGCAATCTGACATCAAATGAAATTCTACATGTCCACCGCCTGGGCGAGGGTAGGTTGCATTAGTCAAAAGCTTCTCCTTGTCCTGCGAGCCACCAGGCTTTTGGTAGACGGAGTGGGCATAAGCAAGCTTCACCTTGTCCTACAAGCTTCTCGTCATTCTGCGAGTTGACGTGACAAAACAAAAAGTAGTGCTAGTCCATACTCCCTCATTTCCGGTTAATATGGCTTAATCTTTTTGCGTGTAAATAAGAGAGATTTATTCATATATATATATAAGCATTCTTAGGACGATCAGCCAAGAGACTGGTCACTAGGAAGCGAGGTACACCGCAAAAAAAGTACGAAGTGAGGTGTTTCATCAAGCCAGTTCTCGGTCACATTCAAAGTGCAGCAAGCACGGTTCGCATAAATATGCGCCGCAAGGTTTGCTGACCTGACATGCTGAATAAAAAAAGAAAATATTACCGAGCGCTCCTATTCGTAACAGGATATGAGCCAGAATTATGTGAGAATTGTGGCGATTGTTCCAAGGAATCAACTTCCGTTATCACATGCGAGAACCCCGAAGAGAACCAAATGTGTTGAAGATTGCTTTATCACATTTTAAAATAAAATAAGTGTGCAGACACTCCTCCATTCGATTCCTAGTAGTGGTACATACCTCTATAGTAGTAGTAGTAGTACTAGTAAACTTGGCGCTTGGCTGTTTGCCTCTTCGGGAAGTGGAACAATAATGGTGCTAGTACAGTGTATGCTTCTGGAAATCTGGCATCGAATTAATTGTTGCACGTCCACCGCCTGAGCGAGGAAGAGCTTGCATTAGTTAAAAGTTTCTCCTTGTCCTGCGAGCCACCGCGCGCAAGTTTCTCCCGTCCTGTAAGCTTCTCCTCGTTCGACAAGTTGATGGGATATACCAAAGTAATGCTAGTCCATACTGCCTCCTTTCCGGTTAATATGGCTTAATTTCAAACGAGATAAATACACTGTCTGTCCCTGTATATTTGTAAAAAATACGGTCAGTGGACTTCATAATACGCTCATTGTGCTCAATATATACATTTTCCGGTGTTTATACGGTCACTCGCTCACCCTGGCTGAGTATGTGTGTGCATGCATGTCTAGGTTGAGCACTTGAGCGTGACCGTGTGTGTTCTATCGTGTGCTCGGACATGCATGCATTAGGGCATCACGCGCGTTTTTGCATCCATGTGTACGTGCGACTGTTGCATGCATGCACGAGGTTGTAGTCCCTCACATCCACATGTTCATAAGTCAATGCTTTGTCAAAATGTTGCTTGCAAGGTTTAATCATTCGTTGTTCACGCATGCATTCTCGATATTAATACGTTGGTAAAGACAATTTCTTGAGGAAAACGAGCCCATGAATTGAGTACAAAGGGGACCAATAAGCCAGGACAGAGGGAGTACTAGTAGTGAACCGGAAGGAGGGAGTTGGTACTAGTAGTACTACGTAACAACGTGCAGTAACAAAATTCCTCTATGCGCATCCTGTCTACGTGTCATGCAAGAAAATAAAGATAAGTACAAGTGAGACCCACGAACGGTCATACACGTAGGGGGAGGACATTTAGGGGCCGCTAAGGAGCGGTCAAATCACACAGTAAGTTAGTCAGAAGAAGCAACCATCAGTTCACTCTTCAATGACACATACGCAATATAAAATGGTTGATATGGAAAGAATAGGAAAACCACTATATATACACTAGAAGGAGCCTAATCTACAAGCCTTCTTGCTTGGGTTGCTCTCTTCACAACCATAGAATGACGGTGGCCACACCGCTGGTCACATATCCGGCATGATCCCGCCGCTGGGGGAAGGGGACAATGTTTTGTGTAGACGCGGTCAACATAGGCGAGGGAGAAAACCCACTGTCGGTGCGTCCCAATCGGGGGTCCCGCGGTATGGGCTGATGCCGCCTCCCAACCGCCCTTCTAGCTACAGCCCGACATCCCAGGTACAACTTCCTTTTGGAGCTGGCTTGCTCCACTGCTATAGCTCCCCACGTAGCTCCATCTCCATGTCGATATTTCTCTACTTCTACCGGCATCTATTTGTGATGAGTTTATGTCTCATGAACTAGTGCCAGTACTATTGTTCTAACCACACTTCTTTAATATCTTTGCCATCAGGGATGCTCATCTCGATTTTAGTGGAACTGCGCAAAAGCATCGTATGATCCAAGGGTGATAGCCGTCTTTCCTTCGACATGTTCTACCTAGCCAGGAAATTAAATCTTGATTAGGGTTTAGGGTTTAAGTCGTAGTAACCCCATCAGTAGTTTTTCTTTTGTACACACTCTCACAACTTTTGTCTTTAGTTGTGAAGTAAATATTGGCTATGATCTATGAATTATTGAGATGCATCAGCATGCGTGTTAGTTTTCCTTTGTATTTGATGGAATGTTGTAATGGGGAAACCTTGGAGTTGGAATGAAAATGGAGCGGAAAGTTTCTGTTTTTTCTGGAGAAAAGATGGAAACGGAGAGAAACCAACGTTTCGTTTCGTTGGATCGCGCCATCGAGAAAACCACCGTTAAATCACGTCTATTGTGTTTGTGTCTCACCATCCTCCATGGCTCCACCCCACACGGTCGCTTTGCATGCCAATCACCACAAACCGAGTATACGATAACTTTCCTGCCTGCTGATACGTCTCCAACGTATCTATAATTTTTGATTGCTCCATGCTATATTATCTACTGTTTTGGACAAAATTGGGCTTTATTATCCACTTTTATATTATTTTTGGGACTAACCTATTAACCGGAGACCCAGCCCAGAATTGTTGTTTTTTGCCTATTTTAGAGTTTCGCAGAAAAGGAATATCAAACGGAGTCCAAACGGAATGAAACCTTCGTGAACGTGATTTTTAGGAAGATTATGATCCGGGAGACTTGGACCCTATATCAAGAAACAAAGGAGGAAGCCACGATGTAGGGGGGCGCGCCAACCCCCCAGGGCGCGCCCTCCACCCTCGTGGGCCCCCTGTTGCTCCACCAACGTACTCCTTCCTCCTATATATACCTCACGCACCCCAAGCGATCGACACGGAGCCAAAAACCTAACTCCACCGCCGCAACCTTCTGTACCCACGAGATCCCATCTTGGGCCTGTTCCGGAGCTCCGCCGAAGGGGGCATCCAACACGGAGGACTTCTACATCAACACCATAGCCTCTCTGATGAAGTGTGAGTAGTTTACCTCAGACCTTCGGGTCCATAGTTAGTAGCTAGATGGCTTCTTCTCTCTTTTTGGATCTCAATACAATGTTCTCCCCCTCTCTTGTGGAGATCTATTCGATGTAATCTTCTTTTTGCGGTGTGTTTGTTGAGACTGATGAATTGTGGGTTTATAATCAAGATTATCTATGAACAATATTTGAATCTTCTCTGAATTCTTTTATGTATGATTGGTTAACTGTGCAAGTCTCTTCGAATTATCAGTTTGGTTTGGCCTACTAGATTGGTTTTTCTTGCAATGGGAGAAGTGCTTAGCTTTGGGTTCAATCTTGCGGTGCCCTTTCCCAAATGTGATGAGGGGCAGCAAGGCACGTATTGTATTGTTGCCATCGAGGATAACAAGATGGGGTTTTTATCATATTTCATGAATTTATCCCTCTACATCATGTCATCTTGCTTAAGGCGTTACTCTGTTTTAATTTTAATACTCTAGATGCATGCTGGATAGCGGTCGATGAGTGGAGTAATAGTAGTAGATGCAGGCAGGAGTCGGTCTACTTGTCTCGGACGTGATGCCTATATACATGATCATACCTAGATATTAATATTCCAACACTTAGTTATTTTCTTTGCCTTTTACTTTTCTTTTATTTTACTTTGCATCTTTATCACAAAAATACCAAAAATATTATCCTATCATATCTATCAGATCTCACTCTCGTTAGTGACCGTGAAGGGATTGACAACCCCTTATCGCATTGGTTGCGAGGAGTTATTTGTTTTGTGTAGGTACGAGGGACTCGCGCATAGCCTCCTACTGGATTGATACCTTGGTTCTCAAAAACTGAGGAAAATACTTACGCTACTGTGCTGCATCATCCTTTCCTCTTCAAGGAAATCCAATGAAGTGCTCAAGCGTAGGACCTGTTGTCGATGGCTCGCGACATGGAGTAGTACTAGCACAACTGGAAGAGATTGACGAGGAGGGAGAGGACAGCTAGCTATAGCATGGACTCCCAAGAACTTTTTACATGCATGTTGTGGCCGGCTATTACGACCTTTGAACGCAAAGCAGTCGCGTGCACCGAGAAGCAGTGCAGGCAACGCTTTCTCGGCCGGCGCGCCGCTTCAATGTCGGCGCCAGTGAGAGGTTGCGTCCGCTCTGGCCGGGCATGAATGCGGCACTGACCGTTTCCGGCGGGAAGCACGCACGGGTGATGAAGAGGGTTCGGGTTAGTCTGGAGCGGACGTGGCAGCGGTCTGGAAGCCCGCAAACAATATATGTTGTATGTTAATATTGCTGCGTATATAATTAACAATGAAAATAATGTGCCAGTTGGACAAATATGATTGGACATGGAATTTTACGTAAACACGGATATGCATGTCTATGTCTATGTGTGTGTGCGCGACGACTCTTGCGACCTGGAAGTGGGGGCGTGTTTTTTATCGAGTTTTCTTTCTTGGTACGTTAAAAAAATTGTCCGCCGGTTTTTGTTTCTTTTTTCCGGGAACGCGCGTATTCAATTTAAAACCACCGCTACGGGGAGATTTTTTTACTCCATTGTATATATAGCCTCTTGTTCTCGCATCTCGCTTTCTCACCCTCTTCATATCAAAACAAGATGACAGTGTCCACTCTATCTCTCTCCTAACCGGTGGTCATAGATTTGGCCGAATCCCGTCCATTGCGAGAGGTGAGGAGGTGCAGCGTTGACATTGTCGCCATCGGCGATGGAGGAAGCCGATGCGCACCATCCTCTTGGAGCCGGCGCTGGCGCGGACGAAGGTCCTCCGCTCCCTTGTTCACTGCTGTCGTGTGGGCAGATCCCGCCCGCCCGCCTAAGTGACATCTCGCCCACCTGAGGTATAACTTCTTGTACTGGTCCAGCTCCCTAGGTCGCTGCATGCGGGTTTTCTTCTATGCCACACTCCTCGGGTCCCCATGTACGGTAGCTAGGGTTCGTCGGCTGGTGCAAGATCACCTATTTTTTCACTATTATAGAGGAAATTCCACTCGACAAGTTGTCCTGGTTTATGCCTCGGTGGAGGTATACATGTTGTTTCGACAAAAAGTACATGGTGGTTGTGCGGTCATTGTCCATATGCTCCTATTGCTGCTGCTAATCTAATACTATCACTAGTTAAATGAAGAAATGCTTTTTTTCTTAGGTATCCTGGTTTAGTTCCCATCGAGATAATCATGATGCTTCCGTTTTTTGGTGTACTTTTCATTAATTCTTATTAACAATTGATATGTCGTTGTTAATCTTGTACCACTTCCAAAACAAAGTAACAACACTATATCCTTTTTTATATTTTTGCAAACAACGATGCGTATCTCCATACCCTGGCACGTCTTCCTCAATTTTAGTGGAACTGCACAAAATTGGATGGCCATTGTTGTTCCGCCTCACTGTCCTCTGCCACGTGGTTCTTCCCTCCTTGAGCTTGATTACCGAGAAGAAACATACCACAGTGAGGATTTGTCGAACTTCATTGGTGCCTCACCCAAACATGATGCCAAATGGATGATGCATCACCATGATCACCTATCGATGCTCATGGTTGCGCCTCATGGTTGCATCGGCTGGTGAAGCTGGTCGATTTTCAATGAAAAGAAGTTGTCTTCCATCAGTGCTCTTTGCTTGATATCCACAAAGATGACATCCTTCATCAGTTCACCTTGGTTGTGTTGGAGACCCAGTCGTCTTTCACGTTGTTGCAATTTTATCACACAATTGGCTATGAACCAAATGTTTCCTCGAAGAAGGATCGAAGTTGGTAATAAGAGCATAAGTTATGTATTGATTTCTAAGCCTTCTCACAAATTTGTCTTCAGCTCCCCTATAATTTTATTTGTCCAGCTATTAACTAAATATGTGGTCAGAATTTGACTAAAAAAATCTTGTGGACTAAAAACCCAGATGGATGTAGTAGCCCTCCATTTTTATTTACTCTGGATATTAGATTTGACTGAAGTCAAACTTTGACCAAGTTTAGGCCGAACACAACAAACCATAATAACTGAGAGAGGGCAAACTGCACATACTCTCAAACCTTTCCGATAATTGAAATTAAAATTCTTTATTTGTACACACTCTCACACGTTTTCGATAATTTGGCGCATGTGTGGTTGTTCATTTAACGGAGGGTAGTGTACCACACGTGAAGGACAGGAAGTGGGACCAGGATGCGTGGGTCGTTAGTTCATCGTAAGTAGTTTCTTCACTGGTACGTTAAATAAAGAGTTTCGTCTCATACTTACACAATTTAAAACGATTGTTATGGAGAGAAAAAGAAAACCACTCCACTATATATTAGTAGTATACACGAGTAGTACTATATATGTAGTACTAAATAAGCTAGAGCCTCAGCGCTTGTTCACTGTGGTTTACACTCTCCACACTCTTGCCGCACTACATATATATACACGCTGGAGGCTCAACGTTCCTTTGCTAGGGTTTGCTATATTCACAATCTCTCACCCTCTTCACCAGATCTAAACAAGACTGCATTGGCCTCTGTCTCTCTCTCTCCCCCCTCACAGCTGGTGAAGGAGCCATCCGGATCCCATCACACCGGGAAGGGGAGGAGGTGCAGCATTCACTCTATCGCCTTCGGAGAGCGAGGCAATCCACTACCGGCTGCGCTGTTCTCTTACACCCAACGCCTGTGCGGGAGGGCCACCAGCCCCTTCTTCCTTGATGTCGTACGTAGTGTGGCCAGATCTGGCCTCCCGCCGCACGGCTAGCCACATCCCAACGACCCCAAGGTATAACTTTCTTTGAAACCGTCATTGCTCTAGCTGCATGCGGATATTTTTTAATTCTGTAGTCGAATCTAGGTCTTAGTTCAAAGAGGAAAGAAGGGTGCAGTGGGGTGGAGCATGAATCTAGGACGTGCTTCAATGAGGGAAGGAGGGAGGGAAAGTAATATAGACTGGCTATCCAGCAGCTTTGTTGGTCGAAAAGGGAAAAAGGGGTAACCTAGTACACACATCTGTAAGGAACCGATCTCTTTGTTGAAAAAGGAAAGAAACTAGGGGGTTGGGTAGTTTGTGCAGGACTAGATTTGTTGCCCTCACATAGGAAAAAGGTTCAAAGAGAACAAACAAGGGACCAGCACAGATATACTGCTTGGCAATATACTCTGCATTACCCATTTATACGTGTGGACGCACATGGTGCTGGCATGTCCCATGTCCCATATGAAAGTGCGTTATATCGACTAGAGGGGGGGGGTGAATAGGCGATTTTTGTGAATTCTTCACTGAGGAATTTGCCGGTGTGAAAATTCCTTAGCGAAGAACTACTTGCAGCGGAATAAGTACTCAAGAGTAAGCATAACAGAATACAAGCATGGTCATCATGATGAAATGACGACAAGCACAAAGTACAGAAAGCGTTCACAGGATAACATAAGATAAAGACAAACAGACTAAAGAAATTCAACTGAGGAAATTGAGAAAGTCTTCAGTCAAAGTCTTCAAACACAGATATGATGAAACACTCAACACGAGAATGAGGAAATGAAAGAGTTGAGGAAATAGAACCGATAAGGTTGGTGAAGACAATGATTTGGTAGACCAGTTCCAATCTGCTGTCTCGGTTATGCGTCACGGTTGGAGCGGCTGAGTATTTAAACTCGAGGACACACAGTCCCGGACACACAGTCGCTGAGCACGCAGCTCAGGACACCCAGTCCTCACCGTATTCTCCTTGAACTAAGGTCACACAGACCTCATCCAATCACTCGTGGTAAGTCTTCAGGTGACTTCCAAACCTTCACAGACTCGGTCACTCGGCGATCCACAATTCCTCTTGGATGGTCTAGACCATGACGCCTAGCCGTCTGGAAGAAGCACAATCTTCAAAGGTAACATGCGTCGGATCCACGCAGGATCAATCTCTTCAGTGATGCTCAATCACTTTGGGTTTGTAGGGGTTTGCATTTGGGTTTTCCTCACTCGATGATTTTCGCTCAAAGTCCTCGGAGGATGGGATGCTCTCAAATGACAAGTGTCAGTTTCTCTCGGAGCAGCCAACCAGCTAGTGGTTGTAGGGGGCGGCTATTTATAGCCTGGGGAGCAGCCCGACATGATAAGACATAAATGCCCTTCAATGATATGACCATTATGTGGATAAGATATTTTGGGACAGCTGGCGCGTAGCACAGCAATGGTCGGAAATTTGACTCTCAAACTCCTCAGGGCTATCATGTTCCTCACTGTGTAGGCAATTAGCACTGGCGAATTCCTAACTCCTCAGTCAGAACAAATTCCTCAGCGACCAGATGAACTTCGTCTCTGTCACTGAAGAAATTGACTGAACTGTATGAGATTTCCAAAGGCTTCACTCGAAGGGATTGGTAGGTGTAGGATTTTGACTTGCGCATCACATGGAAATTTTTCCTTAGTATTTCCTCGACCCCCTTTAACAGTACGGTGCTTCCTATGACTCAAGAAAGAGAAAACAAAACTACGAAAACAAAAGTCTTCACGCTTCATGTTCCTCAAATGAATACCAAGTCTTCAAGGTCACACCAATTTCTTCACGTTCAAATTCTTCAGAAAGTCTTCAAAATACCAAAGTCTTTAGACGAAGAACTTCATTTTTAGGGGTCGACTTTCTCTGTAAATATCAAACTCCTCATAGACTTATAGACCTATGTACACTCATAAACACATTAGTCCCTTAACCTATAAGTCTTCAATACACCAAAATCACTAAGGGGCACTAGATGCACTTACAATCTCCCCCTTTTTGGTGATTGATGACAATATAGGTTAAGTTTTCAAGGGGGATAAATATATGAAGTGTAAATACTGATATTGAGGAATTTGATTGCAAGATATAGAATAACTCCCCCTGAAGATGTGCATAGTGAGGAATTTGCTTTTGAGGCAATGCACATTTGAAGAGTTAAATCATGGAGATCTCCCCCTATATCTTGTAATTCATACATACATTTGGCATATAGTATGAAGAATTTGAAATGCATGATGAAATATGGTGACTGATGTAATTCAGCATGCGTGTATTAACATATAACAAAGAATAAGCATCCAGAGGAACACATCAAAAGTATCAGAGCACCATCGGGTTTAAGATTACAAATTGATCCAATAAAAGTTTCAGAAGAGCGAGAGTTGTAACTTAGCAGAAAAACACCCATAACACCCATATAATAGACCCGCTTCAAGACTAACTCAAATTTCTCCCCCTTCTTCATCGAATGACCAAAATGATCAAAACTGAGGACTAACGCCCGTGAAGAATATCAACTTGATGCAGGAGCGCCAGCGTTGTCGGGGTCGGTTGTCATAGTAGGGCCTGCCGCAGTGTCGTCCAAGTCTTCATTTTCATCAGTGTCGCGCGATGAAGAGTAAGAGCTGGCCACCAAGGAAGGAACCTTGACCTTCTTGAATTTCTTCGGTGGAGGTGCAGACCAGTCAAATTCTTCCTTGAGACCCATTTTCTTCAGATCTTCTGCGTTGTAGACATGAGATAGAACAGCCAGTGCGGTTGAAGGTTTCATGGAGGTAGTATTGGTTTTCTTCTTTGCATTGTGTGTTGAGGTCATGTTGTGAAGAATTGAACCAAGCTGACGTTTGACCATTTATGATTGCGATCAACTTTTCGATGAAGGCGAGGAGTAACTCACGATCGGTCATCACCACAGGTCTTTGTGGCTTGAGGATTTTGCTTGGCGAGTTATTGGCGGCGAGTCATGTGTGGCGAGTCATCATTGGTGGAGTAGGATGCAGCCTTGCGAAATTGACCATCCAATGGACGAATGCCCAAATCTATCACAGCAGTTGCCTTGCCTTTGTCATCGGTGAGGAAAATGTTCGTTTGAGGACTTCAATTGGAGGCAAGTAGCTGCAGTGGTTTAGAGTATCAGCCTTGTAATTGAGTGAAGACCTTGTCCCGATGAACCTCATAATCCATGGTGCATAAGGCTTGGCTCAAATGGTGACATAGCAATATTCGCGAGTCCTCATGAAGAAATCATGGAAGTTTATGGGAACGCCATGAATGATATTGAAGAGCATATTCTTCATGATGCCAATGACTTCTTCATCATTTGAGTCATGGCCTTTGATAGGACTCATTGTCTTCGTCAGAATGCGATAAACAGTCCGAGGCACATACAGTAGTTCCTTGATGAGGAATTTGGTTCGAGGGGCCTGCTCTGGCTTTAAAGGCTTCATCAGCACTTGCATGTAATGATTTGTAAGCTCAGGTTCATTGTAGACGCAACGGGCACCTTCAAGGGGAGGACTGAGTGGGAGGGCACGAAGCAATTCAGTTGCTGGTGTCTTGTAGTGAGTATTTTCGACATCGATCCAGCACCCATGAGTTCACATCATCAGAATTTCCTGTGATGTGCAGCGTCGCATACAATTGAAGAATGAGTTCTTCATTCCAATCACATATGTCAGTGCAGAAATTTAGCAATCCAGCATCGTGGAGAACATTGAGGACTGGCTCGAAGCCTGGCAGAGATTCCATGTCCACGTGAGGAATATGTGCGTGATCGAAGACTTTGTCTTTGTTGAATAGCACAGAGGAATAGAAATTGGCTTGACTAGTAGTCCAGAAACGCCTCTTTCTTATGCGAGCAGAGTCATATGGGTTGTAGTCAGTAAAGAACACATGCTCGCCGAAGAAATCTTCAGCCTTGAACTTTTGCTTGCTTGAGAATGGATCCTTTGGTTTGGACAGAGGAGTGTCAGTGAGTTGCATCACAACCTCAGGAATTGCAATCTCAGGTTCTTCAGGCTGAGGAATTTCTGGTTCCTCTTCAGTTGTCGTCTGCGTATTCAAAGGATCAGCAGCAACAGTTTCTTCAGCACTAGTGGCTGGAATTTCTTCATGCACAGACGAGGTGGGGTGAGTTTCTTCAGAGCCCAGTTGAACGGTTGGTGCAGGGGACTGAGGTATTTGTTGTATCATGGTGAAGAGTGGAGAATTGGGATGCAGACTTTCCCAAAATTCATCATTCATCACAGGCGTAGTGCATCCAATATCCACGTCATCATCTTCAATTTCTTCCACGCCAGCCTCTTCAGCTGTGAACTGAGGCATTGGCAAGGAAACAACAAGTGGTGAAGGGATCACATCCACTTCAATTTCTTCATCAATCTGCTCTGACGAAGCAGCAGAATGATTTTCTTCATCAGGTCCGCTAGGGATCACATATTCTTCACCAAAAGGAACAAGGTCCTTTGATGGAATGGTGGAAATCGGAACAGCATCAATCGGATTTTCAAACGAGCTGGTCATAGGCTTCATCTTGTTTGGAGCGGAAGATTCTGAAGCAGCAGGTGCTTTCCTTTTCTTCACTGCAGCTCGCTCTGCAGCCTTGGTCTTCATCACATCTGATGCAGATGGAAGGATAGGAGTTGGTGTAGGCGCGGGAGGAGCTGAGGAATCTGTTTGAATTTCCTCAGGCGCAACTGATGCAGTTGCCCTGACTTCTTCAGTTTCTTCAGGCACACCACTAGTGGATGCCCTGGCAATTTCTTCAGCGGCTAGAATGGAGTCATCAGCCCTGGAACTAGCATTTTCTTCAGCAGGCTGAAAATTATCAGCGGTGTTGCCATTTTCTTCAGTAGGCTGAGAAGAGGCTCCAGCCTGAGGAACTTCTTGTTGCGTTGGAGCTGCAACATTGGTGAACTTCTTAGTCAGGTTAACAAATCTGACTTTGGCTCTTTGCCAATCAGCATAATAAGCATCGAAGTCATCGCTGAGGGCTTTGATTTCAGACTGGATCTTGATGAGTTCATCAGTTGTCATTTTGACAACGTTTTTCCTCGAGAACTTCTCTTTCTGAATCGAGCCTTCTTGATCTGCCTAGCCTTCTCAAATTTCCATTTATCTTGATGATGAAATGGGTGACATGTGACTTTGGCGAGTCAAATGAAAATCAGGCATAGGGTGTTTGGGTCCTTGTGCGAGATCAATGTAATCGAGGATCGCCCTTGAATCCAAAAGCAGTGGCACAGGTGTGCCTTTGGCTCTAGCAGCCCTAACTTGCCTGTCTCTGATGATTTCTGCAAGTTCATCATCATCAGCTTCATCGTCAGATGGCACTTGGAAGGCAAGCTGTTTCTTCTTCGGACTTGGCGAGGACCTCGTCAATTGTTGCCTTTGTCTTCAGCAGAGTGGGGCTGATGAAGAATTTGGTGCGGTGAGGAACTCATTTGAGACACAGAGGCAATAGAGATGCTGCAGTCCTTTGGCACGTGGCGGATGCACAGTCTTGAGGACTTTGCGGAACAGCTGAGGACTTTTGAAGAGGAGCTGAGGATTTTGGAGGAGCAGGAGCAGCATGAGGAATTGGCCCTGTGGGCTTTGAAGATCCTGGCCCTGAGGGCATTGCTGAGGAACTAGGCCGTGAGGGAACTGTTGGTGAAGCACTTGGCTTGTGCGCGGGCTTCTTAGCCATTGATTTCCTAGGCTTGACAGAGGCCTCAGTGGCAGCAGCAGTAGCAGAGTCTTCATTGAATTTCCTCACTCCTTCTTTGGCTTGTCTCGCCAACTTGGCTTGGCGCTTGGCCATTTCTTCAGGAAAATCCTCACCACGCTTGATGCTGGTGGGGTCAGCTTCTTGGCCAGGTGCCAATGAAGCTCTTGGGCATGGAGGATTAAGTGTGAATTTCTTCATATACTTTGGAGTCACATACCTGTACTCCCTCCATTCTCTTGCCCATCTCCTTTCAATCCTCTGTATGCGCACCTTTCGCTAATTTTTGTTCTCCTTTCCGAACTTGGCCTCATCAGGTGTGCAATATTCAGCATAGATGTCCTCAGGTATTTCAAACGCAGTCATCACCTCAGGCCTCTTTCCTCCTTTCTGTGGCTTCTTACCGTCTGCCATATTCTTCAGTTGAGGAATTTGAAAAATCGAATTCTCTGAAGAAGTATGCAACTTTTCTTCGAGGAACGCTGCAAATGAGTTAAGTTGAGGAGAACCTAGTGATTCAGCAGCGGACATGAGTACCTGTGAACAGAGTATGGTTGCGAGGAATTTGGAGAGGTCATATGCATTCTAAGAAGGTTTTTTTTAACAAGTTTGCGGAATTTACCAGATGAGCCTTGAAGAATTTCACTAAGCGTTCTTTGTCTTAGGTTCTAGAGTTGTATAGATCGAGGATCCACACAATTGAGGAATCTTGAAGAAAATGATGCTTAGGGAAACGAATCAATAACAAATGACTAGTGAGGTGTTTTGTGTGTGAGGATTTGAAGAATAAAACACCTTTGAAGATTTTGTAGAGAAAATTTGAATCAAAGAGGGCAGTAAAAGTAACTTTTAATTACCCTGGATGAAGAACACGACGAACTGAGAAGTGTAGATTTGAAGCTCGTCAGTTCAGATCTTCCACGCCCTAACTCGGCGGAGGAAGACAGCTACGGCGGCGGCGGAGTGAAGATTTCCGCGGCCGGCGCGAGTACGACGGTGACGAGGTCGAGGCAATGAAGCTCTTCCTCACCGGCGACGATGGAGTAGCGGCGGTGCTTGGCTTTGAGAAGCTCGAGCGTGAGAGAGAGTGGTCGAGCGGAGTAAAGGAATTGAGGAAGGGGAGAGGGGGTATTTATAGTCGCAGTGAAAAACTGTTCGCCCGAAGATTTAGGACGAACATGCCCCTGACCCTTCTCATTCGCTTGACATGTGTCACGCACATACTGAAAAGTGGAGATCGTGTTAGATCGTGGGTGAATAGATAAGTCTATCGTGGGATGCGGAACGGTTTGAGCGGCAAAGCCGAAAATTTGGATAAGATTAGTTTTAAAGTTTCGTTCACAATTTCTTCAGCTGACAAGGACACAGTGAAGATTTTGAACGAGTTTCAAATAGAACGCACATGAAGAATTTGTGAATAGATTGGGTTGAGTATAGCAGAGAGGGGGAAGGGTCCGATCAAATTCACTTACTAGAAAATGCAAGTTGAAGAAATAGCCATAAGTTAATGCTGTAGAGGACATAAAACCATATATATATATATATATATATATATATATATATATATATATATATATATATATATAGCCAATGAAGAAAAACGACAGAAACAGTGAAGATTTTGCGAAGTTGAAGAATTTGAAAAACTGAAGAATTTCAAAACTGAGGAAAAACTCAAATTGAAGATTTTCAATTTTGATGGTGGCGTGTCCCACCGTATAAGAATGATGATTTCAGACACCGCGTACAATTGTCGTAGGGTTCTGAGAATCAAATTCTTCATTAATTTGTTCACACTTAGAGTGTTGTTCTTCATTGATTGAAGAAAAACGTTTCTTCATGTGTTGGACATCTACGTCATCAATTTTGCATAAGTGTCAGGATGTGTGTCCTTTTTAAAGAACATTCGAAGATTCTAAGATATTTAGCTCACACTGCAACTTGCTAAATCTCTTCTCATCCAAGGGCTTTGTGAAGATATCGGCTAGCTGTTCTTCGGTCTTCACATGATCAATAAAGATGTCGCCCTTCAACACATGATCGTGAAGAAAATGATGACGAATCTGAATGTGCTTCATCTTCGAGTGTTGAACTGGGTTGTGAGCAATCTTGATGGCACTCTCATTGTCACAGTAGAGAGGCACATTCTTCGCATTGACGCCATAATCCTTGAGAGTTTGCTTCATCCACAGCAATTGAGCACAGCAAGAACCAGCAACATTGACGCCTCGTCGTCGAGGAATTTGATCAGCATTTTCTTCAGCACCATTTTCTTCAGCATTATCTTCAGGTGCATCAGCTCGACGTTCTTCACGTTCTGGAATGAATTCTTCAGCAGATTCTTTAGTAGGAATGACATCCTCAGTCACCTTGAACTTGATAAAATCCTCAGGTGCTGGATCATCTATCACAGAAGGTAGGTGCTCTCTTTGCGAGCCATTAGTTTCATCGAACTGCACATCTACAGTTTCAACAACCTTGTGAAGAGCGTTGTTTAAGACTCTTTAGGTGTGCGAGTCCTTTCCGTAACCAAGCATAAACCCTTCATGTGCTTTCGGTGCAAATTTAGCATTGTGATGAGGATCTCTAATCCAACATTTAGCACCGAAGACTTTGAAATAACTCACGTTGGGTTTCTTGTCAGTGAGGAGTTCATAGGCAGTCTTCTTGAAGAATTTGTGAAGATAAACTCTGTTGATGATGTGGCACGCAGTATCAATTGCATCAATCCAAAAACGACGAGGAGTTTTGTATTCATCAAGCATAGTGCGAGCCATCTCAACAAGAGTTCTGTTCTTGCGCTCCACGACACCATTTTGCTGAGGAGTATAGGGAGCAGATTACTCATGAGTAATACCAAGTTCATCAAGATAGTCATCAAGACCGGAATTCTTGAACTCAGTTCCATTGTCACTCCTGATGTGTTTGATCTTCACACCAAAGTTGGTTGAAGCCCTCGAGGAAAATCGTTTGAAGACTTCCTGCACTTCATGTTTGTAAGTAACAATGTGTACCCATGTGTAACGAGAGTAATCATCAACAATAACGAAGCCATATAGAGATGCATCATTAGTGACTGTTGAGTAATGATTAGGACCAAAGAGGTCCATGTGAAGCAATTCGAATGGACGAGTAGTGGTCACGATAGTCTTCGCTGGATGCTTGGCCTTGGTCATTTTTCCAGCATCACAGGCTCCACACAAGTGATCCTTGAGGAATTTGACATTCTCAATGCCAATGACATGCTTCTTCTTTGCAAGCGTGTGCAAATTCCTCATGCCTGCATAACCAAGTCGTCGATGCCATAGCCAGCCTTCTGAAGCTTTTGCAAGTAGACACACAGCTGATTGTGGTCCTGTAGAGAAGTCAACAATATACAAGTCTCCTCTCCTAAAGCCTTCGAAGACTTTGGAATGGTCAGCTTCCATAATCACAACACAACGATACTTGCCAAAGACAACAACCATATCAAGATCACAAAGCATTGAGACTGGCATGAGGTTTTATCCTAAGGACTCAACAAGCATGACTTTGTCCATGTGTATGTCCTTAGAGATCGCAACCTTACCTAGACCCAATACCTGACTTTTGCCTTTGTCAGCAAAGATGATATGCTTCAGGTGCGATGGTGATAAGGGATCATCCATGAATATATTCTTGTCACCAGTCATGTGATTTGTACATCCACTATCGAGGACCCACTCATTGGCTTTGGGTTGATCATCCTGTAGATGAATTAGTGCAACTTACGATCTCATATACTTCAATAGTGAAGAATATGATATCATATTCATCAGATGAATTTCATCAAACAGTAAAACAGATATAGCAGTATGAGGACGAGTGAAATGAAAGATCATTTCTTCATGATTAGCCTGCGTCCTTTCAGGCAATTTTGTCAGGCCCCCAGCAAATTCTTGAGCGTTAAAATGCGCCCGGAGACTGACTCGCAGAAGAGATTAGTTCTTTTTCTTCACCACCCACATCTGAAAGGGTGGAAAAGAGTTCATCACTCTACGAGCTCCATATGTGAATAGTGGCATAGAAGCCAATCCAGTTCATTTCACATAAGAGGGGTTAGGGTAAGCATATCAATAAGCAGAGAAATTTTTCGAGGACTTATGAACATAATGGTTTGAAGAATAATGCATATATTCATAGCCCTTAGCTCTACCCTATGAAACAGAGTTGTTAGCACGATGATAATCATATGAGGACTTTGATCCTTTTGAGGAATTTGATCCACGTGAGGAATTCAGTCCATATGAGTACTTGGATCCATATGAAGCATTTGGCCATATGAAGAGTTTGATCTGGGGTTCCTATTCTTCACAGGTGGTGTCATGAGGACATTCACCTGAAGACTTTCAAGGCACCTTTTGGGAACCCAGATTTTCTTCATAGGAGAACTGTTCCTGCAGTTAGTGCCAACATATCTAGCAAATACTTCACCATTCTGATTTTTGAACAGTTTATAGTTGGAGTCAAATGACTCAACAGAAGAATGAGGAGATTCACATGTAAAGCCAGATAAGTTGGATGGATCAACTGGAGGTCCCTTTGCAGCAACCCATGAGGTTTTGGGGTACTGCTCAGGCTTCCAGTATGTACCATCAGCATTGATTTTCCTCTCAAAGGCAATACCCTCTTTCCTAGGGTTCCTTTTGAGGATCTGCTTTTTAAGCATATCACAAAGAGTCTGATGCCCTTTGAGGCTTTTGTACATGCCTGTCATGTACAATTCCTTCAACCCTGCATCGTCAGTGATACTAGCAATGTCCTCAGATGAGGAATTAGTGATAGCAGAGGCAGGTGAAGAATTTGTAACAGTTAAAGCATTTGACATTCAGGTGAAGAATTAGCAGATTCACGTTCAATGCACATTAAGCATGGAGGAACAAATTCTTCCTGAGAAGCGCTGATTTGTTCAGCAAGTAGTGAATAGCGCTGCTTCTGAAGATCTTATAATTCACTCTTAGCTTCTCAAGATCTTGCTTTCTTTTAAGAAATTCATAAGAAAGCTTCTCATGATCAGAAAAGAGAGTGTTATGATGACCTTGAAGGCTGTCAAACCTAGAATGAAGTCTTTGAAGATTTTCAGTCAGGGCTTTAGTGCGGTCCATTTCTTCACCCAACATATCATCACTTTTGTCTAGCATGTTTTGAACCTTTTCAAAAGCCCTTTGTTGTTTTACAGCAATCTTAGCAAGTTTAGAGTAGCTGGGCTTGAGATCTTCATCAGATTCATTCTCACTAGATTCAGTGGAGGTATGTTTGAGTACCTTGGCACCCTTTGCCATGAAGCAATAGGTGGGAGCGTAGTCATCATTATCTTCATCAGCCTTGTAGGTGAGGTCAGTTTCTTCAGAGTTAAAGATGGACTTGCTGACGAAAGCAGTAGCTAGAGACAGACTCACCACACCAGACTTGGACTCCTCCGATGCCTCCTCTTCCTCATGCTCCTCAGATTCAGCTTCAGAGTCCATTTCCTTGCCAACGAATGCCCGAGCCTTCTTGCAGCTGCTCTTCTTGTGAGATGAAGGCTTCGAGGATTTTGATGATGAAGATTTTTACGATTTCTTCTTCTTCTTAGCATCATCAGAACTGTAATCCTTGTATTTCTTTTTCTTTAATTCATTTTCCCACTGAGGACAAGCTTGGATATAGTGACCAGGTTTCTTGCATTTGTGACATAGCCTTCTCTTATAGTCACTGGATGAGGAATCACTGCTCCTTGAGGATTTTCCAAAGCGACCACATCTTGAGAACTTCTGGAACTTCTTCACGAGCAGTGCTAGCTCCTGGCTCAATTCTTCAGGATCACCAAGGCTGCTACTAGAATCTTCACATTCAGATTCAGACACTGCCTTGGCCTTCAGAGCACATGATTTACCATAGCTCGAACCATAGAGATCTCTCTTTTCAGCAAGCTGGAACTCATGAGTATTTAGCCTCTCGAGGATATCAGCGGGATCAAGTGACTTGTAGTCAGCACGTTCTTGTATCATGAGTGCCAGAGTATCAAATGAGGAATCAAGCGATCTCAACAATTTCTTCACCACCTCATGGTCGGTGATGTCAGTGGCACCAAGTGCTTGAAGCTCATTTGAGATGTCAGTGAGGCGATCGAAGGTTTGTTGAACATTTTTATTGTCGAGTCTTTTGAAGCGGTTGAAGAGATTGTGAAGAACATCAACTCAAGAGTCACGCTGAGTTGAGACTCCTTCATTTACATTGGACAGCCTATCCCAGATAAGTTTAGCAGTTTCCAAAGCACTCACTCTTCCATACTGTCCTTTGCTCAGATGGCCACATATGATATTCTTCGCTTGAGAATCGAGTTGCTTGAATCTCTTCACATCGGTAGTGTTCAGTGAGGGTGAGACAGAGGGAACACCATTTTCCACAACATACCAGAGATCGTTGTCAATTGCCTCAAGATGCATTCGCATCTTGTTCTTCCAGTAGGGTTAGTCCATTCCATCAAAGGTAGGACATCCAGCCGAGACCTTGATCATACCTGCGGTCGACATAACTAAAACTCCAGGTGGTTAAACCAAAATCACACAGAACAAGGGATTACCTTGCTCTGATACCAATTGAAAGTGTGTTATATCGACTAGAGGGGGGGGGTGAATAGGCGATTTTTATGAATTCTTCACTGAGGAATTTGCTGGTGAGTAAATTCCTTAGCGAAGAACTACTTGCAGCAGAATAAGTACTCAAGAGTAAGCATAACAGAATACAAGCATGGTCATCATGATGAAATGAAGACAAGCACAGAGTACCAAAAGCGTAATCACAGGATAACACAAGATGAAGACAAATAGACTGAAGAAATTGAACTGAGGAAATTGAGAAAGTCTCCAGTCAAAGTCTTCAAACACAGATATGATGAAACACTCAACACAGTAATGAGGAAATGAAAGAGTTGAGGAAATAGAACCAGTAAGGTTGGTGAAGACAATGATTTGGTAGACCAGTTCCAACTGCTGTCTCAGTTGTACGTCTGGTTGGAGCGGCTGAGTATTTAAACTCGAGGACACACCGTATTCTCCTTGAACTAAGGTCACATAGACCTCGTCCAATCACTCGTGGAAAGTCTTCAGGCGACTTCCAAACCTTCACAGACTCGGTCACTCGGCGATCCACAATTCCTCTTGGAAGCTCTAGACCATGACGCCTAACCGTCTGGAAGAAGCACAGTCTTCAAAGGTAACAAGCATCGGATCCATGCAGGATCAATCTCTTCAGTGATGCTCAATCACTTTGGGTTTGTTGGGGTTTGGTTTTGGGTTTTCCTCACTCGATGATTTTTGCTCAAAGTCCTCGGAGGATGGGATGCTCTCAAATGACTAGTGTCAGTTTCTCTCGGAGCAGCCAACCAGCTAGTGGTTGTAGGGGGCGGCTATTTATAGCCTGGGGAGCAGCCCGACATGATAAGACATAAATGCCCTTCAATGATATGACCGTTATGTGGATAAGATATTTTGGGACAGCTGGCACGTAGCACAGCAACGGTCGGAAATTTGACTCTCAAATTCCTCAAGGCTATCATGTTCCTCACTGTGTAGGCAATTCGCACTGGCGGATTCCTAACTCCTCAGTCAGGAAAAATTCCCCAGCGACTAGAAGAACTTCATCTCTGTCATTGAAGAAATTGACTGAACTGTATGTGATTTCCAAAGGCTTCACTCAAAGGGATTGGTAGGTGTAGGATTTTGAGTTGAGCATCACATGGAAATTTTTCCTTAGTATTTCCTCGACCCCCTTTAACAGTACGGTGTTTCCTATGACTCAAGAAGGAGAAAACAAAACTACGAAAACAAAAGTCTTCACGCTTCATGTTCCTCAAATGAATACCAAGTCTTCAAGGTCACACCAATTTCTTCAAGTTCAAAGTCTTCAGAAAGTCTTCAAAATACCAAAGTCTTCAGACGAAGAACTTCATTTTTAGGGGTCGACTTTCTCTGTAAATATCAAACTCCTCATAGACTTATAGACATGTGTACACTCATAAACACATTAGTCCCTTAACCTATAAGTCTTCAATACACCAAAATCACTAAGGGGCACTAGATGCACTTACACCATACAACTATTGTTCTGTTGTTAATCTAAGAATGCCGCTGGAAAATTGAAGCAATGACACTGTTAAAAGTAAATTACATTGTTAATGATTGTTGTTTTTACAGAATGTCTTAGTTAATATGAATCAATGCAATCGTTTTCCATCAAGATAAGTTAGATGCTTCTTTTTGTCGCCATATGTTTCATTCTCCTTTATTGGCTAGTAATTGTTTCCTTTTTTGCCTCTGTTAAAACAGGGATATCTATTCAACTTGTTGCTATAGCGAACTTAAATGTCACACCGGCGACTTTGCTTGATTTCGGTGCAACTGCACAAAACGAGACTGGATTTCCTATTCGTGTTGGCAGATTCGTAGGTGATCTTGTGTGCGTCATGAAAGGTTAGTACCTGCCTTCATCCACACGATCGCGCAGTGTGCTTATAGATGTTGTGCTACTTGTATGGGTACTATTTTAAATAAATGTTGAATTGAAGCTATCGAATTGTTGTCTTTTCCCATTAAGTGGTGAACAAAAATTGGACCAACCCAGACATGATTCTTGTTTCTTTGTTACAACAAACTCCGCATCACCCCCTTTATAAGTAGATGGAAGCACATGGTATTGTTGCACCCACTCTCCCCTTGAACTGTTTATGCTTTTTGTTAATCTAATGCCGCTGGTAAAAATAAGCAATGCCACTCTCAGAATTAACTACTGAATCTTAGTTCAAAACTGCAACAGTTGTTAGGGATCGGTGGGAGTACAATACCTGTTAGGGATCGGCCGGAGTACATGTTTTAGAAATGTATTGTTGAGATAATGTCTCTATTATTATATAAAAGTTACAGTGTTTTACAAATGGTACCATCCTGCTTTGTAGTTCTTTCTACATGTTTAACCAAGGTATTGGTAAGATAATGTCTCTGTTAATAAGAATCAGTCGCATTATTTTAGGAATGGAACTTTTCTGCTTTGTCGTTCTTTATACATGTTGAAACAAGGCATTGTTAAGCTAATGTCTCAGTTAATATGAATGAATCACACTGATTGAGAATTGCTACTCTCCTGCTTTGTTTCCCATTAAGATAAGGTAGATCACTAGATGTTTTTCTTCTGGGAGTATAAGTCATCAACCATTATTTATCAGTAAGTGTTTCCCTTATACTGTAAGTGCATCTAGTGCCCCGTAGTGATTTTGGTGTATTGAAGACTTATAGGTTAAGGGACTAATGTGTTTATGAGTGTACACAGGTCTATAGGTCTATGAGAAGTTTGATATTTCTGACAAAGTCGACCCTAAAATGAAGTTCTTCGATCAAGACTTTGATATTCGAAGACTTTTCAAGACTTTGAAAGTGAAGAAATTGGTGTGACCTTGAAGAATTGGTATTCATTTGAGGAACATGAAGCGTGAAGACTTTTGTTTTCGTAGTTTCGTTTTTCTTTCTTGAGTCATAGGAAACACCGTCTCGTTAAAAGGGTCGAGGAAATACTAAGGAAAAATTTCCGTGTGATGCTCAACTCAAAATACTACACCTACCAATCCCTTTAAGTGAAGCCATTGAAATGTCATACGATTCAGTCAATTTCTTGAAGGATGAGACGAAGTTCTTCCGTCACGAGGAATTTGTTTTGACTAAGGAGCTAGGAATTCGCCAAAGGCGGATTGCCTACACAATGAGGAACATGATAGCCCTGGGAATTTGAGAGTCAAATTTCCGATCGTGTCAAGTCTTCTTGCGCCACCTGTCCCAAAATATCTTATCTACCTAACGGTCATATCATTGAAGGGCATTTATGTCTTATCATGTCGGGCTGCTCCCTAGGGTATAAATAGCCCCCTACAATCACTAGCTGGTTGGCTGCCCGAGAGAAACCGACACTTGTCATTTGAGAGCAATCCATCCTCCGAGGACTTTGAGCGAAAATCATCGAAAGTGAGGAAAACCCAAAAGCAAACCCTACATAAACCCAAAGTGATTGAGCATCATCAAGAGATTGATCCTGTAGATCCGACGCTTGTTATCTTTGAAGACTGTGCTTCTTCCAGACGGTTAGGCGTCATGGTCTAGAGCATCCAAGACGAATTGTGGATCGCCGAGTGACCGAGTCTGTGAAGGTTTGGAAGTCGCCTGAAGACTTACCACGAGTGATTGGACGAGGTCTGTGTGACCTTAGTTCAAGGAGAATACGGTGAGGACTGGGTGTCCTGAGCTGCGTGCTTAATCGGGTGTCCGGACTGTGTGTCTTCGAGTTTAAATACTCACCGCTCCAACCGGACATACAACTAAGACAGAAGAGGAACTGGTCTACCAAATCATTGTCTTCACCAACCTTATCTGGTTCTATTTCCTCAACTCTTTCATTTCCTCATTATCGTGTTGAGTGTTTCATCATATCTGTGTTTGAAGACTTTGACCGAGACTTTCTCAATTTCCTCGTTCAATTTCTTCACCGCTTGTCTTCATCTTGTGTTATCCTCGTGATTACGCTTTCAGACTGTGATTGTCTTCATTTCATCATGATGACAGTGCTCAGATTCTGTTATGCTTACTCGAGTACTTATTCCACTACAAGTAGTTATTCGCTCAGAATTTCCTCACCGCAAATTCCTCGTGAAGAATTCATAAAATCGCCTATTCACCCCCTCTAGTCGATATAACGACTTTCAATTGGTATCGAGCAAGGTACTCCCTTGTTCGTGTGATTTTGGTTTAACCACCGGAGTTTTAGTTATGTCGATTGCAAGTATGAAGAAAGTGACATGCCCTATCTTTGACGGTCATGATTATCCCAAGTGGAAGGCCATGATGAGGAAGCGCCTCATGGCTATGAACAGCGAGCTGTGGACCGTCACTGAGATTGGTCTTACCGATCTATGTAAGAAGGCAGGCGCTGATGACATTCGCAAGTACACTCGACTTGACATCATGGCAAAGGACATAATCTGTTCCTGCCTATCTAGAGATGAATTCAAGCGCATTATGCATCTGTGCAATGCGAAGCTTATCTGGGACCGAATCTCTAATGTCTATGAAGGTCATCGAACCCGTCATGATCCTTGGTTTGAGGACTTCAAGGAATCTCTCAAAACGATGACTTTCGAACCACAACCATCATCTTCTGCATCATGTCTCATGGCAAAGTGTGACAAGGTAACCGAATGTTCCTCATCCGAGTTTAGTGACGATGAATCTAATGATGATGGATCTGATGATGATATTGAACCTAGTTATACCAAACTTGATTGCATTTCCACTAAACAACAAACAGCCTTGGAAAAGGTTCAAAACATGCTAGACAAAAGTAATGATATGTTGGGTGAAGAAATGGATCGCACTAAAGCCCTGACTGAAAATCTTCAGAGACTTGGCCTAGGTTTGATTGCTTTCAAGGTCATCATAACACTCTCTTATCTGATCATGAGAAGCTTTCTTATGAATTTCTTCAAAGAAAGCAAGATCTTGAGAAGCTAAGAGTGAGTTATGAAGATCTTCAGAAGGAGCGCGATTCATTGCTAGCTCAACAAATCAGCACTTCTCAGGAAGAATTTGTTCCTCCATGTTTAAAGTGCATTGAACGTGAATCTGCTAATTCCTCACCAGAATGTTCAAATGCTTCAATTGTTACAAAGTCTTCTCCTGCCTCTGCTATCACTATTTCCTCATCTGAGGACATTGCTAGTTTCACTGATGATGCAAGGCTGAAGGAATTGCACATGACAGGCATGTACAAAATCCTCAAAGGGCATCAGACTCTTTGTGATGTGCTTAAAAAGCAGATCCTCAACAGGAACCCTAGAAAAGAGGGTATCTCCTTTGAGAGGAAACTCAATGCTGATGGAACATATTGGAAGCCTGAGCAGTACCCCAAAACCTCATGGGTTGCTGCAAAGGGACCTCCAGTTGATCCATCTAACTTATCTGGCTTTACATGTGAATATCCTCATTCTTCTGATGAGTATATGGATCCAAGTCCTCATACGGACCAAATTCCTCACGTGGATCAAATTCCTCAAAAGGATCAAAGTCCTCATATGATTATCATCGTGCTAACAACTCTATTTCACATGGTAGAGCTAAGGGCTATGAATATGTGCGTTATTCTTCAAACCATTATGTTCATAAGTCCTCGAAGAATCTCTCTGCTTATTCATATGCTTACCCTAACCCCTCATATGTGAAGCGAAATGGATTGGCCTCTATGCCACCATTCTCATATGGAGCTCGCAGAGTGATGAACTCTTTGCCACCCCTTCAAATGTGGGTGGTGAAGAAAAAGAACTAATTTCCTCTACAGGGTCAGGTCTCCAGACGTGCTTTAACGTCTGAAGAATTTGCTGGGGGCCTGACAAAATTGCCTGAAAGGACGCAGGCGTATCATGATGAAATGAACTTTCATTTCACACGTCCTCATACTGCTATATCTGTTTTACTGCTTGATGAAAGTCATCTGATGAATTTGATATCATATTCTTAACTCATGAAGTATATGAGTTCGTAAGCTACACTAATTCATCTGCAGGATGATCAACCCAAAGCCACTGAGTGGGCCCTCGATAGTGGATGTACAAATCACATGACTGGTGACAAGAATCTATTGATGGATGCTCCCTTATCACCATCGTGATCTGAAGCATATCATCTTCACGACAAAGGCAAAAGTCGGTATTGGGTCTAGGTAAGGTTGCGATCTCTAAGGACATACACATGGACAAAGTCATGCTTGTTGAGTCCTTAGGATACAACCTCATGTCGATCTCAATGCTTTGTGATCTTGATATGGTTGTTGTCTTTGGCAAGTATCGTTGTGTTGTGATTATGGAAGTTGACAATTCCAAAGTCTT